>VMBQ01007090.1:14223-30690 GCA_007657795.1 Dreissena rostriformis | reverse complement strand
ACAGACAGACAGACAGACAGACAGACAGACAGACAGACAGACAGACAGACAGACAGACAGACAGACAGACAGACAGACAGACAGACAGACATACAGACAGACAGACAGACAGACAGACAGACATTCCCCTCTTACATGTTGGGTGAGGGGTAGGAAGGATGGTCGAGGGGGAGGGAGGGGAGTGGGTCAAGGGATGAAAGGAAGGGGCATGGAGGGAGGATAGGGTGTAAACATGACTTATTGTGTGGCTAAAATAGTACACTGACTGATATATTGTTAACCTACACTGTTGGTAATGTTTCCTGGTTGCAAATTGTTATTAATTAAGATTGAAAACTCTCAAACTCCATTAATAACCTCATTAATTATCAAACCTTGCGGTATTTGGGTATTTTACTCTGTCAAACATTGATGTATTTTGCCACTTGACATTTACATGCGCCTATCAAACATCAGTTTAATATGAAAAAATCATATCATTATTGAACCCTATGGGCCTATGTAAATGTTGGAAGTGTAATTGACCAGTCGCCAAATAAGCGATCGCTCCGCCCACTAGTTTTGTTTACATAAAACGCTTATTCAATTACTCCGACACTCTTTGTTTGTCGGACCATGTGGCCGCAATAAAATAAATCTGATTGATTGTTCCGTGAGTTTGATTGATAGCTGGCAAGTGGTCAATTAAAATCTGTATGTTTGACTATTTATGCCCCCTTCTTCGAAGAAGAGGGGGTATATTGTTTTTGGCCTGTCTGTCTGTCTGTCTGTCTGTCATTCTGTCTGTCCAAAACTTTAACCTTGGTTAAAGTTTTGTCATAACTTTAGCAATATTGAAGATAGCATTGCAATATTGAAGATAGCAACTTGATATTCGGCATGCATGTGTATTTCATGGAGCTGCACATTTTGCATGGTGAAAGGTCAATGTCAAGGTCATCCTGCAAGGTCAAAGGTAAAAAAACACAATCCAAGGGAAGTAATAAGCTTTAAAGGGAGATAATTTCTATACCTGCCAAATGATAAAAAGAAATTTTATTTCAAAGCGGCGCAGTAGGGGGCATTGTGTTTCTGACAAACACTTGTCTTGTTTCAGTTGCAAATTGAATGGCGGTTTTTGTTTCAAACATTGTGTTATTGCTCCATTAATTGATGGATAAGAAATTTATGTGTTATCAATAGCTTAACAAGCGATTTTGCTGCACGATTGTTAGATTGTTAGAATCAGTTTTAAGTGTGTGTTTTTATCAGAACCATCTATTCAAGAGCAAACAAAGTGTTACTACTTCCGTGTGACAAAGTTGAATAGAGAGACCAATTACATGAGTTGTTTAAATGGATTAAATTAATGTTATATTATCCGTGTGAACTTTTGAGTTAAGCACATTGCTTATGTGTCCTGTACCAATACTTCGATTTTTTTTTGTCCTATTGGAAAAAATAACCCGTACCGGTCCAATTTGGAAAAATTGAGTGGTGAAAACCTGAAAATTGGGAAAAATCGAGTCGTGAAAACCTCAAATTGGGAAATTGGTGTATTTGATTTTTTGCTCCCAAATACTTTAAAATTGATAACTAAGTGTTTTCAAGCTGTCAATATTATATTTACCTAGGTTCAAGCCGTTGAGCTGCATAGGGAAACTAACTAAATGTTGCATTTCAAAAAAATATACCTTAAATTTGGAATTCTTTGGACAGCAAATGGGAAATTTGTAGTTTTTTCTTAATTGGGAAAGTGCAGTTTATTGGTACTTTATAAAGAAGGAAAAAAATCGCTGCAATAAGGAAACTTTTGTAAAGTATATGAGTAATGCTGTGGGAAAACAGAGCTTAATGCATGTTAGTCAAGTGTCGTCCCAGATTAGCCTTTTTATGCCCCCTTCTTTGAAGAGGAGGGGGTATATTGTTTTTGGCCTGTCTGTCTCTCATTGTGTGTGTCTGTCTGTCCTGAAACTTTAACCTTGGTCATAACTTTTGCAATATTGAAGATAGCAACTTGATATTTGGCAAGCATGTGTATCTCATGGAGCTGCACATTTTAAGTGGTGAAAGGTCAAGGTCATTCTTCAAGGTCAAAGGTCAAATGTATGGGTCAAAATTGCTCAAAAGGGGGCATAGTGTTTGAATAACACATCACTTGTTTTCATCTCAGGGTAATCAGGGACAACACTTTCCACTTTTATGGTATTTCACGTATAAAGGGAGTCTCATTTAGCGAAAATCCAGTTTAGGCGGGGAGTGTCTTCCCTGATTAGAGTATGTGTACTGCACAGGCTGATCTAAAACACTTTACGCAGATGCATAAAGACCCGTTTTCCCAGAGAATGGCTCATATAATTCGAGGGCTGAACGGAAAACTGTTGTATCTCCTTCTTTATTTCATATCAGTTACAACAGTCTTCCATTCACCCCTCAATATACCACTACTGTGTAAGAGATAGGCATGTTTGCTCTCTAAATCAAACTGTTTATCTCACATCATCATGAAACTTGGTGATAATGTCATTGGGCATAATATATCAACCAAGTTTGATTAACAGCCAAAATGCCTGAATTATGGCCCTTGATTTATATTAAAAAAATCCCAAATTTAACTTTGTTCAATCTATAACTCGAACAGTTTGAATCTAAAGTGATCATGAAACTTGCTGTTTATGACTGCAGTTTGTGGGCATTTTATATCGCTCAAGTACAATAACCAGTCCAATCATCTGAAGAACTTCATAATTATGGCCCTTGACAGGGCCAAAAAACCCTTCTTTTATGTAGCCGAATATCGGCTGCTTCCCCAACCGAAATAACCACTTTTTTTCCCCAAATGGAACTCAAAAACTCCAATTTGAGGGGTAAAAAAAAAACAAAAAAAAAACATTTTTTTTTTTTCGGAAATTGGGACGGGTCCACTTGGGGATCTAAATCCACAGTCAGTGCAAGTTTGTATCGGTAGAGAATCTGTACCTTCCTAACTTTGTGGCCACCCAATATAATTTTTTTCATGTATAAACTCCATTATCCAAATGAAATACAAATTTCTTATTTTCCCCAAATAAGAAAAAATCGCGCTATATTTCCCCTAAAAAAAGGCTGAGGCCCCTTCCCCAAAAAGAGTGTTTTGGCCCTGCTTGAATTATAAAAAAGATGGCCAAATTAACCTTGTTTTCTGGGGGCGTATTCATCACTGATGTGAAAAACTCAAGTTTTAAGTACCTTTAAGATATTTGGACTAAATTAAAATAATAATTAAAATGAATAATTAATAGTAATCATTAGTGAAATAGAAATGTAAGTGAGTGAGCAGATATCACAATTTCCCTGTTCAGGACTTAATATTTTATATACCAATAATGAAATTTGATACAGTCTTTTTTTTACCATAAAGGAAGTTAAACATGTTTGTTGTAAATATGGTCACTTCTAGTATCATTTCTGAGTCTTTCTCGACTTCATAAATCTTGAGTAAGGTAGTCAGGTAGGAAATTACCATGTATTGATTATTTATCAAGTACTGCAGACTCATTAAAACTTGCCTGATTTATTATGAAACTCTCCTTAAGAAAGGAAGCGCGTCTAGAACACACTATTATATGACAGTCACTTAGAAATAAAAAATCAATCTTGGAATAATCTGTGTGTTTTTCAACTCTGCTTTAAATGCAGTTGTAAGTGTTGTATTTATAAAAAAAAAAAAATTATAAGTTAAAGAGAAACCTGCGTCTATCATATAGCTGAATTATTCTAATGGACTTTTCCACAAAACTGAATGCTTGTTTTAATATTTTAAAAGTTCCCCATAATTATAACCCTGTCCATGCATGCCATCCATGATAACAGTTGAAAAATACAGTTATGATAATATTAAACATCATCACTTGTAATGATAACGTCATGGAAATTGCTTAATATACAAAAAATAGTCACAAAATATTACTTAAGTATAGTCAGAACATGAAATTAAAAACCCACACCAAAATGATGTCCATTCTATGTTTTATTTGGTAATTCACATAATAGAGTGTCTAGCATTCGTTGGCTCGGAAGCCTTGCACTGGTAGATTTTGAACAGGACTTGCTCTGATTTTATGTTTCATCAGTGTTCTACCGAAGGTGAGGAAGTTAAATTACAATTACTGCACTCATTACTAGTTGTAGCAGCAATTGAAGGTTTGTTCCTAACAACCATCAACTTCGTTTTTATTTTGCGGGGAGAAATACATCAACAACTTTTGAGGTTTCCTTTTCTTCGGCGATGAAGCAGACGGTTCTATTTTAACAATTGCAAGGGAAAACTCTTCCATGGAGAAAAACCTTTAGCAACTTTGATTGGCTAAGAGTGTAGTGCCAAATTTAAATATCATATCCATATCTCTTGTTTGCGTTGGAAAGTATTCCTAATTTTCATGCGTTTTTATGCCCCTGGTAGGGTGGCATATAGCAGTTGAACTGTCAGTCTGTCCGTCCGTCCGTCCGAAAACTTAAACATTGGTCATAACTTTTGCAATATTGAAGATAGCAGCTTGATATTTGGCATGCATGTGTATCATGGAGCTGCACATTTTGAGTGGTGAAAGGTCAAGGTCATCCTTTAAGGTCAAAGGTCAAAAAACTAAATCCAAGGGAAATAATAAGCTTTAAAGGGAGATAATTTCTATTTATTATTTGGCAGGTACAGATCATTTTCACAAGGGAAGTGTTAATTTTTAAAGGGAAAACTTTAACATTGCCCATAACATCCTTATTAGTAAACCGATTCACTTCATATTTGTACACAACCCCCCCAATGGACAAGACCTTTCTACTGACGTTTATATTTTTTGCACTTCTCAAAAACATTTACACTGTTATGCTTTTATGTAGTGACAAAGTTACAGTTGGGGGCATCCGTGTCGTGTGGACACAATTCTTGTTTTTATTACCCCGGTAGGGTGGCATATAGCAGTTAAACTGTCAGTCTGTCCATCTGTGTGTCCGTCCGTCTGTGTGTCCGTCCGAAAACTTTAACGTTGGTCATAACTTTTGCAATATTGAAGATAGCAACTTGATATTTGGTATGCATGTGTATCTCATGAAGCTGCACATTTTGAGTGGTTAAAGTTCAAGGTCATGGTCATCCTTCAAGGTCTAAGGTCAAAAATCACAATCAAGGGAAATAATTAGCTTTTAAAAGGGAGATAAGTCCTAAATCTGCCAAAAGATATATTGAAATTTTATATATGAAACCATACAACTGAAGCATAATCAAAATGACATTTTATGGTCAAGCCAAGCACACAATGATACTTTTGGGCATACAAGTATCTTAGGTACTTTAAGATTACCTGTGAATCTACAGTCATGGTAGTGCCTTATAATTATTTGCTACTAAAAATAGAGATTTGTTTAAGAACAATTATTTTCAAGGGAAGTAATTCATATTATTATAAATCTCATATTATATATTTCCTTACCAAGAATTTAAGTTCTTTTCACATTTACTGTACAGATTTTGTATTTTGTTTATTTATAACTTAAATGATTGATTTGTGAAAGTTTTTTTTTATGATATAACTATCATTTCTTTCCTGTACTTATTTGTAAATGGTAGGTTTCATTACACACCTCTTGTTTGTTATTCACATATTCAAAGCAACATTTTGACAGCCAGTCTGAAAGTTCATATTCAATACAGGCTGTATATACATTATGAGCCACAGCCTGTGAAAACCGGCTCAATGCTTGTGAGTGTTGTGTTGTCCCAGATCCCAGAATGGCAGTCCACACAGGCTAGTCAGGGAATATACTTTGGTTTTTATGGTATTTATGGTATATTTTTGTTTAAAGGAGGTTTTTTCTTAGTGAAAATCCTGTTTAGGCGGAAAGTGTCATCCCTGATAAGCCTGTGTGGACTGCACAGGCCAATCTGGGACTGCAATATGCATAGGCATTAACCCTTTGAGCGCTGGAACCGGATTTTGAAGGCCTTTGCAAACAGTTTGGATCCAGATGAGACGCCACAGAACGTGGCGTCTCATCAGGATCCAAACTGTTTGCTATTCTGATAGTATTCTTTGAAAAAAAATCAAAGAAAATGCTAATTTTAGAAATTTAGCAGACAACATTTTAGCAGACGACAAATTTCCCAGCATGCAAAGGGTAAAGCCCAATTTTCCAAGAGTCAGGCTCATATATTTTTGTGCTAACCCCTTACTCTTGTGAAAAGATTCCATCTGCATAAAATGTAATGCTCATAAAGCTATATACAGTACAGCCCACGTGGAACAAACATATTTCGCGATCCGCGGAGTAAAGGCGCAACGAGTCAATGCCGGGTCGGCCGTTGAAGCTGTGTCAGTATGTGGCGGCACGTCGCATTTCACCGCGATGCTTTGCATCTGTCTGCCAGGACATGCCGAGGCAAGCCGAGATCCGAGATATGACGCCGAGTCCATGCGCATCATAAAAATCCCGTGGTAATGTTTTTGTATAGAAAACTCGGTGTTTTACGACAAGCAAAACATCGTCTTTTAACTGATACTTACCAATTAATATAATCACAGTTTGCAACATTACACTTGTTTTTATTTTGATAATTAAATCCTAAGTTT
Source organism: Dreissena rostriformis (assembly GCA_007657795.1). NCBI lineage: Eukaryota > Metazoa > Mollusca > Bivalvia > Myida > Dreissenidae > Dreissena > Dreissena rostriformis. The sequence continues at coordinate 24,109 of VMBQ01007090.1, read as the reverse complement.
TTATGTTAGCAGGTGGTTATTTATACTGAACATGTAAACAAAGGATCAATGACATTATTAGAAGTATTGCACACATTCGCAATCTGTGTGAATTGACAGTTTGACGTCATCAAAAGGAAAGCCGCTTCCTGTCTGTAGCCATAAAGTTACACCGTTCTTGGAGACAAAATTGGCTTCCTTTGTTTAGCAGTCAACCCGCTAAACCAATCGTGTGTTTGTTACTCAAAGGCAATCGTTCAATTTTGTAACAGCACATGCTTAGCTCCGCCAAAATCTTTTTTAGAAAACGGAGGTGGAGTTTAAATAATGGTTAATTGAACAAGTGTTTTACACAAGTTGAGTCCCGTAATTACTCTGCCTAAGCTGGGAAAAGACAATTTAATTTAACTCGGATTTTCCAAGAAAGGAAAGTTAGTTCCGATTTACCAACTTCTTTTACAGTTCCTAACAATTGCAAACGTGTGTGTTTACGAAATTCTTGAAACACATTTATAGTAAATAAAGGCACAGTGTTTTGTTGGATTATTACTAGCTATTATATTGCAAGGTAATAGTATTTGACATTTTATTTCTTCAATATTATTAAAATGTTTAACAATATAGTTGCGTCACAGAATCTGACAAGGAATTTGATGGGGTCGCATATTTACTGACGCTGATTTTCCGATTGTCTTGTAATGTTGACCCGACTTATGAAGTGCGTTTTTACGGTATATCTTTTCACTTGATCCACCGCGTACGTATGCGGCGGATTTATTCCACGAAAGTACGTAAGGTTAATACAGACTCGGCGTCATTGCGCGGATCGATTGCCGAGTGCCTTGGCGATACGCTGCGTGAACACACCACGCGGCCGCTGAGTACTAACGATTCTGGCCGTGGCGTGACCGAGGATTATGTTGGTTCCGTGTGGGCTGTACTGTGATTATTAATGTTACCTTGTAAGATGATAATTTAGAAACCATCTTTTCTTTACTTGTCCTAAAAATAATTTTGGCCATGGATGTGGTAACGGCCTTGCACCAGTAAGGTTACAGGTTTGATATCCACTCAGGAATTATAATAAGACTGTTTAAAGAGCATAAATTAATCTTTACAATGCCAAATAATCCTACTTTTAATTCCTTTACCAATGACTGCATAAACCGTTTATGATTTAATAATTTATACCCCCATAATGTCAATCATTTCCGACATATCTGCAGATACAAAAATCACAAGTCTACTCTGTTGAAAGGGCTTGTACAAACATCGCCATACCAGGGTTTTATTCATACATGCATGAAAAGTATAGACCAATGTTGAGACTGTGAATTTCCAATACTCTTGTGACAGACACAGTCTTGGACGGCTACACTGTCGTGGCTTGCTTGGAGTATTGATTGTTTGCTGTTTCAAGGTCTTGTTTCACTCGTTTTTTTCCCCTGTTGATCCAAGGACACTATTCAGTGTTTGTTTTGTGCCAGACTTTATAGCCAACAAGTGGCGATGGTTAAATTAATGTAAAGTTGTTTACAGTACACTTATGCCGTGTCTTATAATGGCCCTTAATTGTTGAAACGGCAGGAATAAGTTAAACTGCATTAAACTGGATTTTTGCTTAGAAGAGACTTCATTTAAACGAAAAAAATAAACAAGGTGGAAAGGGTGGTTCCTGATAAGCCCATCTGCACTGCACAGGCAAATCTTAAAGGACACTAAGCACATGCGTTAAGCCCTGTTTTCCCAGAACAAGGCCCAAATGATTAAAAAAAGATGTTAGTTCTATCTTTTATTATGCTAACTCTAAGCTTTTAACTGCTCAAACATCTTGGTAATAAATCAGTGTCTCATTTTGTTATCACATTGATTCAGCTAATGTTCTTTGTACTCGTGTTACATAAATAATAGTTTCATGTTAATATTTATACATGCCTGCATAAGATGTCCATTATGATTCAATTCACTTGATAAAAGTACTTTTTAGATTGCATAGATTCGGTGTCCGGTAACTCGAAGTCTGTTCAGGTTTAATGCTGTTTGCTGCTCATCAGTATCTTAGGGTTGAAAATAAAGGCTTTAAAACTTGAATCTAGTAAGAAAGGTAATACATTTAATTTGATTTACTAAGTGACTGCAAATGCCTCAAAGTTAGTATCTGAATGGTTTCAAGGTTAAAAATTGTGGTAAACTGTTAAAACTTGTTGGGACAAAACTTAAAAAAAATACTTGCACCATTGCTGAGTCTATTGGGAAGTAAGGAAAGAAAAAACAGCTTGAATACGTAGAGAATGTTCTTAATAAAGTCTTACTTAAAATGTGGATGGTCACATGTGGTAAATGAAGTGTAGCATGATGATTTCTGTCTAAGCATTAATGCACTGTATTATGTGAATTTTGAGTAAGAAATTAAACCTGGAATGGACATTATTTGTGTGATTTTCTCAAAGAAAACTATTCATGTTCGGATTTTTTTGTTATAGTTTGTCTGAACTTTAAGTCAAATAAGCAATTTTCAATGACTTTCATTAATAGTGATTTTATGTAGTATTTTTTAAATCATTTTAACTGTATTTATTAACTGTGTTTATGCACCCATGAACACGTTTATATTTTTTGAGGATGAGAAATAAATAAGTTTTGTTGTAAAATCAATTTACATGATGCAATTATATATGCAATTGTCTATTTTACTTATAATTTTTTAGAATTAATTAATAGAAGCGATACAATGGTATATAATGCTCTGTTGTAAAAATTACAATTTATTCCAAAATTGATGTTGTTGAAGACACAGTTTATTCCAAGATTGATGTCTTATTCCAACTTAACATATTAAAACTGTGTTGGTAGTAATCTTCATTGACATTTACACACTCCTACTCCTAGCCAGCAGTTATCACATTATACAAAATATTACAAAAATATATTCAGAATAAGAAATAAACAGTTTTGTTTGAAAAACAAATACAAATTGATAATACAGTGTAAGAAAAAGCTCTGTGTTCTTTGGTAGTATTCTTCATTGAGATTTACACACTCTAAGTCGTCAGCCAGCAGTAATCACATGAGATCACAACATTACAGCCTGCAGTCTCTCTTTCCAGCTGAACAACTACTGAACTAGGTCACTGGGGCAGTGTTACAGTAGGCAAAGAAAATGCAACTCTGTCTTGTGTGTTAACTTGCTACTTCATTAGCGAGCAAGAATGGCTGCCTAGCCAGTAATAATTATCATGGAGCAATCAATGGGTTGTAAAAAGTGGTTGCTTTTCTGCTGTAGGGGATGAATGCAAAACTGATGTATGTACAATAGGGGACCTTAAGAGGTTGAAACGGTTTTCATGTTTACTCTTGGCATTGTAGATAAAAGGTGTAAATATACTATTATGTGAAGTTTAAATAACTTTGAACGCAAAACTGATGTATGTAAAATAGGGATGTTTGTAGGTTTAAATGGTTTCGACAAAGTATTATGTAAAATGGAATAAGACATCAATCTTGGAATAATCTGTGTTATTTAAAGCAGTTTTACTGGTTGTATTTATTAATGTAATTCTCAAAAAATATAACTGTGTCCCCGCATGCACGAACATAGTTTAAAACTACACTTAAAATGATAAAAAAATACAATTACTGTTCATTAAAAAGTCATGGACAAGTGCTTATTTATAGTACAATTATTGATAGAATATATGAATATGCATTGAGAACAAGAAATGGATAGTTTTGTTTGAGAAAATCACCAAAATGATGTACATTCCAAATTCACATAAGAGAATTTTGTTTATTACATAAATCATGTAATATTGGGTTGTAATATTGGTTTCTCTGCTGTTGGGGATGAACACAAAACTGATGTACATTTGTGTACCTTAAAGCCGGCCAAGTTGATGTTGGTATATTTTCCCATTTTTGTTATGTGTTGCAAAAAAAGTGATTATGAGTCAAAATGTGATGGTATTTATGTCAGATGTGCAAAAAAAATTGTCAAAACAGTCAAGAAACTCCCAAATTCAGAACAAAGATATGGCTTTTCAATTTCTGTCCATGGACAGAAATGATATAAATTTCAACAAGCGTGGGTCACATGTAAAACCCCGTGACCATTGCATCATCAGGGGTGTGATTTATCCGCCGATTTCCGCGGATCGGGTTGTCCCGGGGGTCATTTCTGAGTTTCGTGTGAATTCGTAAAAAAAAAATGTTGGGGGAGAGGGGGATACGACCGATTCCACGGACGTATTCCATAACCGGCCCGAATTATCCGCGGCACGCAAAATATCGCTTCATATTACACTGGTAGATTCTGCCTAAGCATTTTTGAAACGAGCGATGTCATTGGCTGTCGTTTCCCAATCTTCCAATTAAAATCGGTCTTTGAAAATGAGCTTGGTATTTCTGGGCTGATTTGTTTGCAAATGGCGCAGTAGTGAAGCGANTTTTAAAGAAGTGTCTTGTGACTTATGATTATTAGAATCTATAGCTCAATTTTATTTTTTAAACCTACAAAATATATAACCATAATTTATATGATTTTTATCTAAAATGAGTGTAAAACCCCCTGCCCAAATAATGCTTTTGTCGATGAAAATTCTTCCCCATTTGGAAGATTTCACGACTCGAAAAATCCCCATTTTGCTAGGTACTTTTTCCCCGAATAGACAGAAAAAAGGCCTGGTGTATTCACCAACCAATTCTAAGAATTATTTAGATCCAAGAAAACATATTTCAGAATCAATTTATACACTACCAATGATGCTAATATCATTAAAAAAAATGTTCTTTACAACAAATAAGTTTGTTATTTGAGTTGAATGCCAAATGAGTTTTATAACGCACCTTTTTTATAGAAAAGTATAGCTTTAAGAATATTCATTATGCTAAGACTTGGTCAAATATTTGCTGTGAGAAGACAGCTTGAATAATATTGATCCAGTGTTGTGGCGTTTATTCAACAAAACAGACACAGTTTGTAATCTGTAAAGCAATAAACTGATGGTTCTGTTAAGTTACAAAAGCAGACAAATCTAACCCTGAAGTTTGTTTCTGTGTTCATATTCACATAATTATGATGGTTGTAAAGTAACATTTTGACTACAGTTTTGAAAATAAGTTTCTTTGGATACTTTTGGTAAGATTTTGGCTAAGAAAAGACTTCCTTTAAACAAAAAATACATTTACAAACATTAACTGTCTTCCCTTCTTAGCCTGTACAGACTGTGCATTCATGAAACCCTGTTTTCACAGAGTGTGCTCAAATGTTTGCCTCTTTGCAGGCCCTGAAATCTTGAAATGTCTTGTTTGTTTAAACAAATNAAAAAAACAAAAAAAAAACAATCCAATTATTTGTTTGTTATCTTTAATTTGTTTGCTTGCAGCAGCAAACGCCTCAATGAGTGTAGTATCTGGATCTATCTGGATGAACGTTTGTGTGTTTGCTTGCAGCAGCAAACGCCTCAATGAGTGTAGCATCTGGATCTATCTGGATGAACGTTTGCATGTTTGCTTGTAGCAGCAAACGCCTCAATGAGTGTATTATCTTGATCTATCTGGATGAACGTTTGCATGTTTTCTTTAAGCAGCAAACGCCTCAATGAGTGTATTATCTGGATCTATCTGGATGAACGTTTGCATGTTTTCTTAAAGCAGCAAACGCCTCAATGAGTGTAGTATCTGGATAAACATTTGCATGTTTCCTTGCAGCAGCAAGTGCCTCAAGGAGACTACCATTAGAGTTTTCGCTTCTGAAAAACCTAAGTACACATTGTAATGTGTAGTATCTTGATTTATGTGGACAAATGTTTTTCTTGCAGCAGCAAGTGCCTCAATGAGCGCCGCCGGCGGGATCAGGAGAACGCGTACTTTGAGGAGCTAGCCGAGATCATCGCCGTCGCGAGTGTTTCGGACATGTCTGGTGCGTTCTCACTGAAACCAGAGAAGTGCGCCATCCTTCAAGAGACCGTCAAGCAGATAAAGCAGATCAAACAAGGTAGCCAAATTTGAGTTTGTTTTAGGGTACGCCGAATTTATAAGGGAATGTTAAACAAGGTACGCCAAAAACTTGTTGCTGAAATTCTTACTTATTTTCAATCTCAAAAAGTACATATTTTTTCCCTCAAATGACTGTCTACAATTCCAAATTAAAGGTGTAAAAAATAAATAAATAAATAATAATAATGATGTGTTTTTCTATGTCAAACTTTTATTTCATTCTTGATCCTTGTGTATTAGTTGAACCTCAGTAAATACATGTAGTACCTAAGTAAACCTTATTAAATATATTATTAAAAACACATATTCTCAATTTAAAAACATTTTTTAAGCCAAAAAACTACAACACCAATTTCCCAATTTTAGTCGAAAATGGGATTTTTCCTAATCCCCTGCCCCATTCCAAAAATGGTAAAAATACTCTTGAGTATAACCATTTAAAAACCTGCTTTGCATTGTAATGAATGGGTTCTTTTAAAATGTTAATGTTATACAGGCAGGTAATACAAAAGGCCCAGTTTGATATTGGGATATTTCTCTAATGGGCATTCTTGGTTTAACTAGTGGCATGAATCTATTCACTATTGGCTTGGGTGTCAGTTATACCATTTTTGCTTTGAGAGCGTTAAACTGGCCTATCTGGCCTAACATTTCCATACAAGTTACAGTAGTTTCATTCTAAGGCTGACAGATTGTCAGTTGTACCATTTTTGCTTTGAGAGCGTTATAATGACCTATCTGGTTTAACATTTCCATACAAGTTACAGTAGTTTCACGCTGAGGCAGATGGATTTATGGGGGGAGGGATGGGAAGGTGGAAATGAGAAAATGATTGCATGGTCCAGGGGCACAAAAGGTTGCAATGGGCATAAAGGGTCACAAGAGGTCATAGGAGGTCACAGTGGACTGGGGACACATTGGGGCTCATTGTGTGGTTTGATTTGGGAGGAAATGATTTACAATTGTGGAGGGTGTGTCAGCTACATGTAAATGGCTGTATTTGAATGGGTGTATCATGGGTTGACAACAGTTGGTAAGCAACAGTTTTCACCTGTGGGCATGGTTAGAGTATGGAGCACATTATACATCACCATCCCTCAGTGAAAACTGGACTTAATGCATGTTCATTAAAAGAAATTTAAAACAGAGTTTGTCAAATTTTGATCTGTCTGATTTGAAAGACACTATCTCTTATATCCACACACAGTCTGTAATTTTCCAATATACAACATGTTCTAAGCAAGTTAGGGTTAGGGTTCACAAGTCTTCACATGAATTGATTGTATTTGTTATCCAGGGTTAAACTTAATATATTATTTATGGCTTTATAAACAAGAATGCCTTGAGCTATTGTCAATAGCTCAAACATACTTCTTGGTAAATACTTGTCCAATGAACAAACATCTGGATTAAACATGTACAATATCAATAAAAAAATAATGAATCAAGATTTCTTAACAGCAATATAATGAATTTATAATTTTAATATAAATAATTTTATATTACTGTTTTTAGCTCCACTGGCCAAAGGCCAGCGGGGCTTATGTCATGGTCCTGTGTCCGTCGTGTGTGCGTCCGCGTGTTAACTTTTTCTTTAAACATCTTCTTCTCCTAAACTACTCGTCCAATTCTGATGAAATTTCTCAGGAATGTTCCTGTGGTGATCCTCTTTCAAATTGTTCAAATTATGCCCCTGGGTTCAAATTTGACTTTGCCCCTGGGGGTCAAAAAATTGANGCCAGTCTCTTACATTTTATGAAACTCATGAAATATTCATATCTGTTTAAGACGCATTCTGAAATCTTTGGCAATATTTCTGTCAGATAATTGACAATTGATTTTTTTGGCAGGCATATCTTGTAGACTTTACAGCGGACATATTTGCTTCTCGATCATAGTTTGCAGACTTAACCCTTTGAGCGCTGGAACCGGATTTTGAAGGCCTTTGAAAACAGTTTGGATCCAGATGAGACGCCACAGAACGTGGCGTCTCATCAGGATCCAAACTGTTTGCTATTCTGATAGTCTTCTTGGAAAAAAAATCGAAGAAAATGCTAATTTTAGAAATTTAGCAGGCAACATTTTAGCAGACGACAAATTTCCCAGCATGCAAAGGGTTAAAGTTGACCTTAGAATGATGTTGTAAATATTTTTTAAATTTCATAAATTAAGTGAATCAAAGTAGAGAGAAGTAAGCTGTAGACAAAAAGTTGTGAACAAAAGAAGGCTGCATTTGTACACTCAGAATAAAAATAAGTCTTGCTCTGGGAAAATGGGGCTTAAAACATGTGCATAAAGTATCCTCCAAGATTAGCCTATGCAGTCTGCCTGGCCCCGTGTTCACAAAACGATTTTGCAATCGAAAATCGATTTTAACTGACATCCATTTTCATTTTTGCCTATCAACTACAATGGAAATCCATTGTCAATGACAAGCAAAATCGATTTTCGATTGCAAAAAATGTTTTGTGAACACGGGGCCTGGACTGGATTTTCTTTAAGAAGTGTCACTAGCTTTAAAGAAAATGTTCTATAAAGCGGAAAGTGTCATCCCTGATTAACCTGTGATGACAGCATAGGCTAATCTGGGATGACACTTAAGGCACATGCATTAAGTTCCATTCTCCCAGAGCAAGACTTAAATTGATTACAAATCATTAAATTTATGGATACAGTTGAAGAGTTTACCCATGTGTTTCTGGAATTGGGCCCCAGAACATGAGATTCACATCTCGCTTGGAAGACTATATTAAAAACAAGAAAATACAGCAATTTACGTAAAGTACTTATTAGTGTTAGATGATACTAAAATATTTCTGGATTATTACCGCAGAACACGAGTTTAACATCAACAATGTTTAGAAATTAGCTTAAGCTGTAAAATTAATAACCAAACTTTCTCAGAGTTTCCGTTTTTTAGCTCATCTATTTTTTGAAAAAAAATTATGAGCTATTGTCATGACCTTGGCGTCGGCGTTAGCGTCGGCGTCGGCGTCGGCGTCGGCGTCCGGTTAAGTTTTGCGTTTAGGTACACTTTTCTCATAAAGTATCAATGCTATTGCATTCAAACTTGGTACACTTACTTACTATCATGAGGGGACTGGGCAGGCAAAGTTAGATAATTCTGGCTTGCATTTTGACAGAATTATGTGCCCTTTTTATACTTAGAAAATTGAAAATTTTGGTTAAGTTTTGTGTTTAGGTCCACTTTTTTCCTAAAGTATCAAAGCTATTGCTTTCATACTTGCAACACTTACTAACTATCGTAAGGGGACTGTGCAGGAAAAGTAAGGTAACTCTGACTGGCATTTTGACGGAATTATGTGCCCTTTTTATACTTAGAAAATTGAAAATTTGGTTAAGTTTTGTGTTTAGGTCCACTTTTTTCCTAAAGTATCAAAGCCATTGCTTTCATACTTGCAACACTTACTAACTATCGTAAGGGGACTGTGCAGGCAAAGTTATGTAACTCTGACTGGCATTTTGACAGAATTATGTGCCCTTTTTATACTTAGAAAATTGAAATTTTGGTTAAGTTTTGTGTTTAGGTCCACTTTTTTCCTAAAGTATCAAAGCCATTGCTTTCATACTTGCAACACTTACTAACTATCGTAAGGGGACTGTGCAGGCAAAGTTATGTAACTCTGACTGGCATTTTGACGGAATTATGGGCCCTTTATACTTGAAAATTTGGTTAAGTTTTGTGTTTTGGTCCACTTTACCCCTAAAGTATCATAGATATTGCTTTCATACTTGGAACACTTACTTACTATCATGAGGGGACTGGGCAGGCAAAGTTTGATAACTCTGGTGTGCATTTTGACACAATTATGTGCCCTTTTTATACTTAAAAAATTGAAAATTTGGTTAAGTTTTGTGTTTAGGTCCATTTTATTCCTTAAGTATCAAAGCT
>VMBQ01007089.1:0-24550 GCA_007657795.1 Dreissena rostriformis | reverse complement strand
TATTTCAATGAAATGAACACGATCTACATTAAACATGTGCATTATGTATAAAAGCTGCGTAACCATGTGGAGTAATTCACCGTCATATACGAGAAATAATAATGCTATTCGATTGGTCTGTCATCTACAATGTAACGCCTGTTTAATTTGTTTTCGATAAACTATAATGAAACAAGTTAAAGAATATGAGAGAATGAGACCATATTTAATGAACTAGTCCATGTATAAACGAAAATGATCAATCCATGAAATTGCTATCTTGGAACACAATTCAATTGTTCACAATTAGTAAATGATAATACTACGGTAGTTGGTAAAATCAGTATTGCTTATGTACTTATACTATGATTTTATTTTAACCGTACATGTTTAAATAGTGTATTGTTGTATTGTCTCAAATGCAATGTATTAAATATCCGTTTATCAAAATTGTAATGTCTTTTTATATACATACACGGTTTGTTTTCTTTTTCAAAAAGTTATCTTAGTTCTTGTTTGATTGCCCTATTTCCTTTGGCCAAAACGGTAACACACTACCTAGACTGCTTCAAATTTGTACGATTCCTATAACATTTATTCGTTTTTATATAAGTTTAACAACTGATATACACACATAAATTGCAAAAGATCTATTTGTTTAACGCATGTAACTGCATGATAAAGTAAACTGCATTTAAAAATGTGTTATGCAAACATTTCATGATTTGTATAAACACATCCATAAGTCCCATAAACAAGTTTCAGGGGTTTAATTGTCACATTGTGTCAAGAATGAAATATATATTATGTAACAAAATATTACCTGAAAATATGTCCGAAGTTACAACTAGACGTGTCCAAAAAACTGATAGAGAAACGTTCAGACACTGATCACCAACCCGTCAGTTAAATCATATGTGTATATGTGTGTACTCTAAAACATTAAGAAAACAGTGAACTTCCATAACACCCATTGTTTTGACGGCATAAGATTTCCGTTTTTGCGACCTCATATTAAACATCTAGTTACGCCGCCTGTAAAGATTTGGTGTCGTAAAAATAACTGTATTTCATTAATATCATCGGTATAGCTAATCAATTACTAAATGAGAATCTTCGTTTATTGAATAGTTGCGAACTTCATTCAGTATATCGATTCATCATAAATCTGTATCTATAATTTATTTCTAATTTGACTCATCATTAGTTTACAGCACTGTTTTCTCTATTTGATCATGTCAAATAAATGCCAATTCATTGGCGTAAGATAAATAATGATTAAATGTATACACTCAACAATGTTATAAGTTTTCATGAAAATAATATTATAATTGGAAATGTTTCACTTGTATGATAACTTTCGAAATTCATGATAAGCTATTCAATCATTACATATCAAACCATATCTGTTGAATATTTCTAAATGTGAACAAAATAAAGATATACATTTCGGCAATATGCCAACTCTGGGTAAACCGGAACTCTCTGAAAACCGGACGATCAGGCCGGTCCCCAGACCGTCCGGTATTGGCAGAGTCGTCTGTATAACATATTTGATCCCATGCTCTCACATTATGCTTGCTTGTAGGAAGTATTTATGACTTTTTGCTATACAATTGGTATTTGGATCATCATAAAATGTACATCCGGGCTTTATATCATACTACACAAAGTGTGAACGCTTACATAATGACCAAACAAAATTATTCGTCAGTATGTCTAAATTTTCGAAAGAAAAACTACGAAAGCACTAGAGCCTCAACAAAAGTCGTGACATGGCTTAAGTTTTACTTTACTAGTTCATAATTTAACAGGACTAAGGATATCGCATTGAATGACTTGATCTTAAATAAAATGTATCTGACGTTATTCATCAACATTTATGAGAGGTTTGTAACAGACATTAGCGGTTCTATCGCGGTTCGCCCAAAATGGTTTCTGTGTCGGCGATTTAGTGTTATTTGTCAACCCTGTCCTCTCATAAACTGTATGCATCTGCTTGGGTAGTTTCATCTTGTTTGGTGTACATGTCCTTTCTTTCTACACGTAATTGGTCATTTGACGTTACTCTTATAGCAAACAATGAAATTCCATAAATATTAAGGATATAAAATCTTGTGCTTATCCACGACTTTTTTTTAACAGAACACCAACTATTCAGATTTAATTACTAAAAGTTTGATTGCCGCCTTGAAACGGTCTACGCAAAGCATTGAGGGTTTGAATCGGTTTAAAGGCCTTCCTCTAAAACTGTGTGTTTAGGCATTTTGCTTGGATAAGCAATACTGATCAGTATGCGGGCACAATACATTCAACAAAGGAACTTTAGGGTTACTAGGCGTGAGGCAGGAGTATGTGCCCCCTGTCCCCACTCCCATGTAAATCCGTATATGTTCTATCACAATCTCGCATTGTAATTTTACGATATCGCATCATATTCTCTCAGTCTCAGAGCGTGTTTTTGCAACATCAAAACCTCGATACGAGAATACGTTGCAAGATCGAAATCTCGATGCAATATTTAAATCACGACCTTAAACCGTGTTTTCTCGATTTCTCGATTTCGCTTGATTATAGTACGAGTTTGCGAAATAACTTTACGTTTGGCAGGAATGCGTGCATATGAAGTATCTGACAAATAAGTCATTCATAGAAACACTAGTTTCGCTCCACGCACGATTTTGTATGTGCATTCTATCTTAAATACCATGGAAAACAGTTTTATGAATTCAATCTATAGAAAATATACATTCCTGTCCGCTTTTAGAGGGGATTTAGATGCAATTGTACGCATTTTCATCCCTTAAACAAGGGCAAGAATACGAAAACATGATGCGATGGAACCCGATAACGATGCAAAAGTGTGATATTTATTGTGTGAATAATTTTGCATCGTAATTTTGCATCATTATTGCGCTCTCTCGTATCGACTACGCTAATAATATATAAGACAATAGTAAGAAACATCTAATGACCATAAAGGAACACCATAACGGTGCGACGAAAAAAACTTGGCCCCGTTTCAAATACATCCCATGTGCAAATTATAGAAAACAAATATAAAAACATATGACATAACTATGGAAAATAGTACACATATATAAACGTTTTGAACAAGAAAATAATTTTTACATGATATTTTCCACTAATAAATATTTTTTAGAATATCCGGAAGTAAATATACAATATAAAATGATGTTTTGTAACATGAATGCGATTTTTTTACCATTTTCATATTGAATTTCACACATATATGTGCTCTATATAGCACTTTTGTACAACTATACCACCCAAACTTGGAATATAGAACATATATATGCAATATACAAATGGAAACATTGAATTTTGCAGCACTTGAGACGCCGTACATATGTATGGCAATTTCTTTTTGGAATGATATTACAACTTCATTTTCATTTTGTCATCGTGAATAATCTTTCTCTGTGAAGTAGGTTAGTTTAAATGCGTATAATCCTGCCGATAAGACTATTTACTGAATAGACTAGTTTACTACGTTTATAATGGGTTGTACGCATATCTACGTCTTTATAGATTTATTTCATAATAGTTAACTTATTAAAATATATTAATTTGTATTATACTAAGGGTTTTAAAGCGCTGTTTATAATATGATATTTTAGTGGTTTCCCATAGATTTTTTGCATTTTAAGTTTTTTCTTTTATTTATTTAGTTAGAAAAGAATTTAAGATTGCTTTTTAAAACGGAGAAAATGTTTTAAAATACGTAAGGTTAGAAAAATGGTCCTTTTTTCAAATTTAGATGCTATATTGTTGTTTTTTCCGCACGAATATAGATTCTTGAAACAAATATATTACCGAATTGAACTAACTGTTATATCATACTTGATTAAAAGGCTATGAAATGTTTTTTTATATAATATTGTCACATCCGTTATGCGAGAGAATGAAACAACGTAAATACATATATGTTCCTGACTGATGATACAGAAAAGACATGGGTCCAAAGGACTACGTTGCCACTCTCCTTTGCAGCCGTGTCCGTTATCTAGCGAAAGGAATGACATGACCCCAATGACAATTGTGCTCAAATTCGGGTTAGTAGACCTATATTGATCAACTGCATCAAAATGCATTTAAGACAGAATGTATGTCTTAACAGGTTTCATTTGACCTACATGTGTTACATTAAGCTTGGACCTTGAGTTCTTTCACGCGACTTAAAGCTGCCCAATTATTGACATTTTTACCATGTATTCGCAAATCTATTGACCATTCCAGACAGAGGCAAAAGACAGTAATTGTTTCTATACTGACAAAATACTGTAGCAATTTTAACTAAGGAGTGTTTTATTGTTTTGTCTTATTTGTTTTATTCAAAAGCATTACATATCAGAGTGGTAAGAAGAAGAGGCATTTGGTTTGAAACATAGGAATTGATTACTACTTTCGATATAGATACAGGACAAAAGGGCGTCAACATACTTATAGTATNTTGTATACATCTTGGGCACGATTGCCAGGAAAAATATGTGAAATGATTTATATTGTTTCAGTGTGTTTTAATTAATTCAAAAATAAACTGTATGCCTTCCTGACGCTGTAAAAGATTAAGAAGGCATCTAATTGGAAATATACTGTAAGCAATTATCACTTTTGATTTGCGAAAAGCAAATAGTGGCATTCGCTTATTACATAAAATATACAGTCGAGTATTTAAAAGAAAGTAATAACAGTGCCTTTACCATCAATATACAAGTTAAATTATGTAAAAGTNATAAAATATACAGTCGAGTATTTAAAAGAAAGTAATTACAGTGCCTTTACCATCAATATACAAGTTAAATTATGTAAAAGCAATTAATAAAACATCTTACCTCATATAATCAAAAACCACTGATTGAACAGACTTTTCAACTGCTAATGATCATTCAACGAAAGGTAAACATTTAACGGCCGATAAATATAGATTTCCACTTAGACGGTAAATAATACCTATTGTGTTTGCAGTGGTGAGCTGTTTTCAATGTACGTAATACAACTTAAAGCGTATACAGTGTACATGACCTAATCTATAACATGTAATGAAATTTAACCTTAAATTCTTTACAAATAGAATTTAATTGCATACAAATACGGTACTGGCCGTTGTTCTTTTAAACCTTTTAAATGTTCGTCATTTCTTGATAGATATCATCATATTTCTATTTAGTTGTGTATTCTCTATTGCTTCGAATTGTGCATTAAAATTGGGTTTAAGTAACACAAATAGAAAACAACACAATCATTTATAAAAACGCCGTTATGAAAGTTGTTAAAAATGTAGCCATGTTTGACATTTCAATTGAACTTAATAAAAATGACTGCCTTTTTCTGAATATAAAACACGTTTTTTTCCCCAAGAGCGCTTTATTAGTTAAACAGTTATATGTATACAAATACGACATACGGACATGAACACTGCTTATGAAGTACTAATGAAGTTCTCGATACACGTTTAGAATAACTAACAGTTAATACCTTGCGTCATATTTGCATCTTGTTATATTTACAATACATGTTTTATTGATGACAAATGATTCAGACACAACTGAAAGTAAGAAGTCTTACGCAACTCCGCAGCTCGAAACAAAGTTCAACTATACATCCAGGTATTTATGTTACATAGGACAACTGTTGAAAAAAAGAACCTATAATACAACATTGTTACTTATGTTTTTGCTTAATAGACCATTACGAATAATGAAAACATACTAGTATTAGTTAAATGCTTTATTGCATGACAACAATTGAAAAAAGTTATTTGGGGAAAGATGAAGGAGAAAATGCCCTATATCCGAGTAGGCATGCACTAAAAATGCTTATATTCTATAATGGACATAAAGGTCATCAACACGGCCGTTCCAGTGTACGATACCCATAGTGATAAATTGTGGTCTGCCAAACAGATTGTCCAGCGTCCAACGACATCGGGTCATCATTCATTAATACAAGCATGCAGGTTGCTAACATATTACGTTTTTATTATTATTTTCTGATGCTGTCAAGTTCATAAGACACCATTGAAAGTGCACAGTCGGCCATGCATCGATCTTGGGAATAACACGTTGCCCGAAGACATGTACGTCCAAACAGGATATGTGTCATTTTTGACATAAGATATAATGCCAAGCATGCACACCAACACACTATTGTAAAAGAACGTTAATAAAAAAATAGAAATATGTCATGATGCATCANTCTTGGGAATAACACGTTGCCCGAAGACATGTACGCCCAAACAGGACATGTGTCATTTTTGACATAAGACATAATGCCAAGCATGCACACCAACACACTATTGTAAAACAACTTTAATAAAAAATAGAAATATGTTATGATGCATCCTTTAAACATTATAAGTTTAAATTTGACACAGTTTTAAGGAACAAGATGAAAGTACATGTAGTTTATTTCCTATAACCGAGAAGCCATGGCAAAATTATATAATGAAAAATGATATTCTGTGCACATAATCGCCATAAAGGCAACATTATATTATGAAAAATGATATTATGTGCACATAATCGCCATTAACGCGGCCAATCTAGTTTACGATGCCCATAGTAATAAATGGTGGTCTGCCGCAGAAACGGCAAGCGATAAAGGACCTTTGTGTCACCATTCGTTCATGTCGGTCCGACATGACTTGTCTGCACTGTTTTCGCTCTCCGGTAACATGTCCTCATAGGGTGGCAAGTAGGACATCTCGTGTCGAACCTGCGGAACAATGCACGAACACGGGGTGAGCGTTTAGAATGAATTATGAAATAATGCTCGATTTATTGCTGTTATAATAAATATTTCAAGTACATTTAATAAAGAATTAGCACAATAGTTGTATGGTCACGTGAACGAAAAGCAACGTGTTGCAAATTAGCCTTTAAACAAAGCTGATACGAACGTAAGTTCATTAATAACACATTACAAAAAGTGTTCCCTTTATAAATGAGTAGTATTTTTTGCTATGGCACACTACCTTCTGAGCCTGTCTGAAGACCCGGATGAGGTTTCTACCGGCCAGTTTCTGCAGTTCCAGTTCTTTCCAGCCACGGCGAACGAGCTCGGCAAACAGGGCTGGGTAGGCGGAGACGTTCTCTAGACCCACGGGTAATCTACCATAAAACTCAGCGCAATTTTACGAGAATTATAACGTGCAGATGCAATTAAACTGAATGAGGGATATATATATAGACGCATTGCTGCATTGATAACATAACATAAGAATTTCATCAAAAGAAGACAAGTCTCCACATTAAGTTTCATATTATTGCATAACCTTGTTTTAATTTAACACTAATAGTACATTTAAACATCAAGAAGTGTTGTTGTTGTTTGTGGTGTTTTTATATAATTGCTTCATTGAAACGTTAATATATGTGAACATATGTTTTAGTTATTAACCAATGTATTTGAGATCCCGTTAAAGTAGAGCTAAACCGCTACTCACACAGAACTTACGTGGGAATGCCATCGTAGTCCGCCCCTATGGCCACGTGGTCAACACCAGTAGTTTTCTTGATGAAATCTATGTGATCTGAAACATGAAGCACAGGTTCCGATTTCCGTTTGTAGCATTATAGTATTCCAAATAATTTACGAACATACAAGTAATAAATGTTAACTTACAGTTGAAAACTATATGGCATTTTATGTGAATATGGAATCCAATATCAACTCGGAAATTTCAACTTTCAAATGTGTGTTACATTTTACCACTGGGACTAAAATACACATCGAACCTAAAGGAACATAATGTGTGTTAAACTAAAGTGAATGTTCCATTCTACGGGCAATCTTATATTTTTTGTTAATCAAGACTGTAGTATAAAGCTAAATTTAGGCGTTTGAAATATGATACTGTTAATTAGATGAACATTGAAACCAATACATTTATGTTTTGAAATTCCCCTATTTTCCCCATAAGGACTTGGTTCATACGTATTCATTTACTCACCCGCCACGTGGCTTATCTTAGACGGCGTTTCCTTCAGTGGCGGACACGAGACGTACTTGTCGTAGAAGTTCACCATGACAACCCCGCCATTCCGCTTCTGGAATTGGACGATTCAATTAAAAGGTGACCGATTTGCTGCATACACTTTATCATGAACATGATAAAAAGGATAAATTGAATAAAAACGGGACGATTTGTTGCTTAAAAATCGTAAAACACGGAATAGCATAGAACTGTTTGCTGCTTAATATTGTAAAGAGTGGATTTACTAAATTTGTAAGAGCGGATGAAAGTATAAAAAGGACGAATGTACAACTTAGCAGTTTGTAGGCGACATTAACTATAGAAGGGGGCGACTTTGCTGCTAAATTATGTACACGAGGGATTGAATTAAACATTGTAGATTGGGTGACTTATAACTGAACATTTCGAACAAAGACGGTTCAATGTCATATGTAATATTTACTAATTAACATTGTATATGGAACGAAATATGAAATGAGATATAGATCGAACGATTTTCTACATTACAGTTCGAAAGGGAATGATAACGTAATAGTTGTGACGACTTACTACTTGATATTTTGGAGAAAAATTAGTGAATGATAGAAGGGACGCTTCGCTACTTAACATTATGAAGCTGAAGGCTTGATTCGTAGAGGGGACGATTTACTGCCAGTTTTACTTTAACTTTTTAACTAAACTAATGTTTAATATTAAGTGAACACGCTTGACCTTGAAATGAAATACAGAGTCATGTACGTTTCGGAATTGGCTAAAGACGATGACTTCTTACCATGACATGTAGTACGAAGTCGTGTAAGTTGCAAATGTGGTTACACATGATAAATGCATGCGACACGCTTTTAAGTGTCATGTACGTTCCGTAAGTGGTAATTATTGATTGACGCCTCACAGTAAGATGCGGTAAGAGGTCTTTACAGGTGGTAAAGGCCTTACGGTAAGATACAAATATGATGACAATCTTACTGAGAGATGCAGTAAAAGATTATCTACGTTCCGTAAGGGGAAACAGATGCATGATGCCAAAGCGAGTGATGCAGTCAGAGATGGTTAATGCCTTATTGTGAGATGCAGTACAGAGTCCTGTACGTTTCGGAAGTAGCTACAGATGGTGAATGCCGATGAGTGACTGTATATGACAGGCGCCCAGTGGATTAAGAATAATATCAGTAAATATTAGGCCGTAAAATCAGATTATTCAGGTTTTAAAAAACGTGTTTCCAAAATATGTGTGTTTAACCTAAATACATGTGTCTTGATACATATTAAAGATGCAGAATGATAAAAGAAAGTCTCGTCCTTGCATTAACTTTTTGTTTTATCGTCGCCCTTGTATATATTTTATACTGAATATTGGTTAGTTTTACTCATTTATTGGCATCATGGCCAAAATATCGAATGCGGAGAAAGGTTCAATGTCTCTAAAATACCATATGATCTCTTTCACACCGGTATTTCACATTCTGAAAACACATCGGTACATAAAAAACACACGATGATCACTCGGAACACACTACACATGAAAACAAAGAGATAAATATCCGAAGCTTGTTCTAGACACCAGTATGCTATTGAGCCTTTAAATAATGTTCTGTTTACTAACCTGGATACCTTCAGAGCGTCTTCCATCGTAGAATTAGCCACGTGCGACAGGTCAATCAGCATCGCCAGTCGGTTCATCTCTCGGATTACCGTCTGTGTAGTAAGAATACGTAAACGATTATTCCAATAATGCACGGTTTTGTTTATAATGAGCGTTTACTTCAAGTATTATCAGCAATCATCGCCATAAGATCCCATTTGGCAAAATCTTAGCATTGCATCATTTCAAAACAAAACCGCCTACACTTGAATACAAAAACACAGCTATTTCAACAATGAAATGATATGTTAATAGTGTTTATTAGAGGTAGATCTATTTTTAATTTTAGTTTATGTTAAAAAAGAACTCGGAATATATCCCAGACAAATTGCGTTATTTTAAAACAAAATCGCTTTAAAATTGTCATGAAAATACGGGTGCAACATCCCGAAATACAGAATTATAGATTAAATATTAATTACAGGCGTTAGTGGTTTAACAGTTTCGTTTTGTCAGTGTCAATGTTACATTAATAACTCTGTATATTACTTTCAAACCCCGGGTACGCTATAGTGTCTTCTTAAAAGACTTTATGAATAGCAATTTGCCAGCATGTTCATTCTACAGCACCTCTCCAAAATCAGTGTAAGCCCGCCTAGTTTGGGTCAACTGTCAACTGTGATGTTATAGGTCGGCTTATCAATCTTCCAGTTGTCCGCCCTGGTAAATACATACATGTAAATTGTGCTCGAAGTTAATATTAATAAAGCGATGAACGACATTATAAAGAACATCTTTTTTCAAAACATTATTTGTATTGAAATAATACTTTACCTCTAATATATTTAACGTTTTTGTTACACTTGTATTCGGTATTATTATTAAAAAACATGCTCTAAGCTACATGTATATACGTTTGTTAGGTATCTTTGAACAAATAATCGTAAATTATTATCATTAATAGAAGCTTTAAAGTAAAAATAATAATAATAATTATTATTATTATTGTTATTATTATTATTATTATTTATTATTATTATTATTATTATTATTATTATTATTATTATTATTATTATTATTATTATCATCATTATTATTATTATTATATTGGTGTTAATTTCGTTACGCAGAAAATAAAAACATTTGATGCGTTAAAACTTTGTAAGAAGCGTGATTCTAACCTTTGCACCCAGTTTTCCCTCCCGCAGTCGGGGTATGTCGGTATGCGAGAGATTCGTACTCCAGACCGGAGGTCAGCTGTCAGGTCCACGTTGTAGACGGAAGTGTTGGAGAAAGTACGGTAGCGGTACGTTAGATCGTTATGTCTGTAATTGGTAAACTACGTGCTAATTCCAATAGAATAAAGGTGTATGGGCTTTAAATAATAAGACGATTGTGTTTGTTAGGTTTAACATAATACGAGTATAAATAATTGCCAGGTAAAACCTATATTTTTCACATTATTTGAATACTAGTCTAGTATGTATTTTTTAATTATATTATCATTACTTCAACGAAATGTATTATTACACATTTATTGTTTTATATAAATGTATCAAGCTTTTTAATTATTGCTGTAAGCGATAATTATTTCTGACCGGATGCTTTACTAATAACTGTAATAGACAATTGAACATTTTTTTTTTTAAATCTATTTACGTATGTTCATACCCGTCAATTAATGAATAGCTGTTCAAGACGCATTTCGCTTTGTTCAAATCACTAATCGCATGAGAGCAGTCAACTTCCGGTAGATCCCACGCGCCGCCGGTCTGACATCCGGTCGCCGGCGTCTCAAGGCCGCTACTTCCTGATTTCTTGGAGGCCACCACCGCTAGCGCAATCACGAGCGCCACCACAATCAAGCTGAGCACACAGATGGCGCCGTACAGGAGACGCGTCTGCATCCTCTTCCGGGAGTCACCGAAGAAGTAAGTTAGCGTAAGACACTTCACCGTTAGCATCCATCCACAACACGTATCAAATGTCGGTCAGATTTCAATAAGGTCAGTGAACGAAAGTCAAGCTGTCTTATTTAAATACTGGTGAATTAAATGTCTATTTGAACTAAGTTCATTTTAGGCGCGTGTTTACGCATACACGCATCTTCATCAAAGTGAATAATTGAGTGTCGTGAGCAGTACTTTAAATACATATAATGATATATGCGGTTCTAAACAGCCTGTTCAATGTTTACAATATAAAACTGTCGAGTAGTTAAGAATGTTGAATTATAGCTTATTGTTGAACGGTTTAATATAGTTGGTTTAAGTGTGTCTACTAAAGTTAAGGCGGCCTGTTTTGCAAAGAACAGAACGATTCTTTGTATGCATCAATGCGTCTGTTACGTTGTGGTTACAGTTAATCATATTATTACGACTTTCAGCTGGTATATCAAAAATCATCGACGTATAATAGTACAACCTTACGCGGTTAGTAATATGTGCCGCGTTCTGAGAAAACTGTGCTTAATCCATGTGCGTAGAGTGTCGTCCCAGAGTAGCATATGCATTCCGTATTGGCTTATCAGGGACGATTTTTTTTTATTGATTTTCGTTTAAAGAAAGTCTCTTCTAAACGAAAATCCAGTTTAGGCGGAAAGATTCATCCCTTATTAACATGTGCGAATTCCACAGGCTCAGATGGCACTTAACCCACATGCAATAACCAGTTTTCCCAGAACGAGGCTCACGTATATTACCTTATCTCTCTAAAAACAAATTATTACTAGATGACTGACCGCGATAACACGATTAAACCTTGGCACATTTTATACATTATACTATCATTTGAGCAAGGGGGTTATATGCATGTGCGTAAAGTGTCGTACCGCACAGGCTAATCAGGGACGAAAATTTTCGTCGAAACTTGATTTACGACAAGAAGAGTTTTCACTCAGACGAAAAATACAATAAATGCGAAAAGTGTCGTACCTGGTTAGCATGTTCGGTATGCGCAGGGTATTCTAGGACGACACTTTACGCACATGCATTAAAACCCCTTTTCACAGAGCGAGGCTCAAATGAATTTCTTCTACATTAATCTACATTAATCTTTGTCACTTCGAGGCATGACTCTCGACTTGTTAATGTATTAATTGCGAATGTCTATATTCTCAGCACTATTGTTAACGAGTGAAAAAAAAGCCGCCCTTGTTAAAGAGGGCATCGCACTGTTATTTTGATAATACGGAGGATAACGCTGTTGTGAGTATAAAGGTTTTAAACCTATAATAAAACACCGACCTTATTTTGCTTTTTTCACCAAGGAATTTGCGTGTTCACTTTGTTAAACTAAGAATGTCTGTACACCCATTGAGAATCCAAACAGGGAGGTATGTCTGCAATAATATTCCACTTAATCGAATATACTGTTCGTGTTGCAATAGTAGAGACATTGTGGATTAGTTTCACTTCGTTTGTATTTGTCCCTGTTATAGTGTTTTAAGACAAAAATTCCTTTAACGTTATGTACATGTTTATCCATATGTGTTTAATTATCACCAATTACTGAATTCATCTGAAATTCAACCAACTTGTCAAGTTTTTAAATATATAAAAGAAGCATTAGTTATTCGCAATTGACTGATCAATAATACCATATAGCCAGTATCACTGACACAACGTTTCTGTCATTTAAAGGTTATATGTTTTGAAAGTTTACTATATTTCATTTGTATTGAACTTAAACGTTTTGGAAACGTGACATACAGACTTCCATTGTCTATGTTTAAAGACGATGTACTTATGTATGAGTCTAAATAAAATGTCTCTTCTGTTCTGTTATGTGTAAAGCTGATACGTCATAGATTGGAAAAAATCCGAAAATACTGTCAAGAGAACAAGAGATTACATGTATAAAATAAAAAGGGAGGGCAACAATGCGCATTGGTGGTCTACTGGTATCGATATGGTAGGTAGTGGTTGACAATTTTACATAAATTACTTTTCGATTGTGCAAACAGTGTATGCAATTGTGTAATTTCTAATAATTGATGATTTTCATTGTTCTTCGAATTTATCAACGTTTAAATGTTTCGTTACGTTACTGCGGTAATACAGAGTATGTTATTTTTACTTTCTATTAAAAGAACATTATATTGCTTGTTTTATTTTATTATTATTTAAACTTTCGCTATTAATAATCACGATGAAAACAGCAAAACAGAAATAACCGGTCTAACAGGTACGCACAATTCATAAATGCACTTTGAAAGTGCATATAGTTTCAACTCAATACAACGAAACAAAAGACGCGAGTGCAGTATTGCAATGCGTTAACTTGCACTGCTTGAAACTTTATATAGCCGCGATTCAATAATTGTTCATGAGAACATTATGTTAAAATAGAGCATGTCTTCGTTTCATGCCTACGGTTAATCGTTTTTAGGCCTCCATGAATTAGGTTGTCCCTAATGTAGGCTAACAAATTTATTTACATCAAGGGTCCTCGTAAATTTGGGTCTCGTTAATGTATAGTTACCAATACAGTTATATTATCACGATAAATTATTGAGTTGTACGTCTCAATATTTGAATGTTATAACCTGACAGATCAGTTTAAATAATGTCGATAACGAATGTAAATAAGTTATTTGATGCAACGATCATGGTACCCATTACTTATTTGTATGGAATTGCCTCTAGAATTTAATTACACCATTGAAAAAACTCAAACAAGAAGTGCTATTATGTGTTATAAAACATTATTTTTATAGTTGAATGTTAAGTGTGTCATACTTATCTGAATACAATAGCAGAAACAGCAAACTATCGAACGATACAAAACCATACATTCATCTATATCAACGTGTTCTTTTGTTTCTTCGTGTTTCTCAAACATTTGAATTGTATGAAGTACATAAAATAGCAACTCGCNCGGTTGAATGAGTTAGACTTTCTTAGTTCAGCTATTATGCTTATATATTTCAATAACACATCAATCGAAACGCTGTACAATTTAAGAGTATAT
This sequence comes from Dreissena rostriformis, assembly GCA_007657795.1. Taxonomy (NCBI): domain Eukaryota; kingdom Metazoa; phylum Mollusca; class Bivalvia; order Myida; family Dreissenidae; genus Dreissena; species Dreissena rostriformis. The sequence goes on along the minus strand of VMBQ01007089.1, from coordinate 10,019 downwards.
TTTAGGCGAAGGGTGTTAACATACACACAGTCAAACTTTAACTGCACCAAGAGGAGAAAAAACCCTTACTTTATGTTAAAGGGGAATCCGGTACGTGTAGTGTTAATGATAGTAAACGATGTAATCGGACCACACATAGGGCTAATGTTTTGTAATGTAATAAATACAGACAGACTATCGGAGTTAAGCAACAAAATATCTACTGATAATATCTCTGCTGTTTCTTGTATTCCTGTACAATACAACTGGAAATTAAAGGGGGATATCGGCGGTTAATGAAATAACTATTATATGTTTATTAATAAGATTATCTTTAAAATATGTATACACTATTTGTATAAGCCCGATGTGTGTGCAATTAACTTCAGGTATGGTTTGTAAGGTCGAGAACATTAATTACACAATCTGCTAAGGTGACATTGGACTGTTACGAGAAAAACATACTTAAGATAGCTTTCAAATTTAGGCCTCATGTTCATAATGAGACTTTATGTTATGGAAAACTGGACAAGAACGATGTTTCATTAAACGGGTCTAGAGTCAAGACATCATAGTCCTGGAAGTATGAATAAATATGTTGGTAAACAAATTATAGTACCAGTAAGACCAACTTGAAAATACTATGTTATTACAGAAATATACTTATTTCTCTAAATCCGACTTAAAAATAAATATATTATGGGCATTTCCAATAAATCTACATATATAAGTAAAACCACAGAACAGCTTTCAACCAAAATACCATTAGCATTAAAAGTAGATGTTAAGCAGACTTTAGCGTGCTAACAATCATGGTCGTGCCATTTTGTTCCTTAAACTGGACTTAGCAAAATACAACATGGAATACGATCATTTTACTTATGGAAATCGAGCCTCTAATGCGTTCGCATGCATGCATCTTTTGTACCATTTACACCTTATGAGATATAAATTAGAGACAAGCTTTAAGCATATTTTCGAATGGTAAAGTTTAAACGTTTTACATGTAGATGCCATTGCAGGCTGTGTCTGAAATCAAGTACAGATTTTCAAATAAATTCTATAATTGGAAATATCAGGCTTTGACGCACACTACCCAAATTCTTCTTGTTGCAATTGTTGTATACCTTATTGATCCCAGATGGAAGTTAATTAATATCATTGAATGATATAATGTGAACATACAAACACACATTCAATCTGTTTCAATAAGGTATGATTCTCAAATAAATGTTTGAATGATTATTGTGATTTTGTTGTGTGTTGCACGTGTCAATTAGGTCTCTTTTACGCTCGGGCTAAAATAATTTTAGACAATAATTTATTTATAAATATCAATCTTATTAACGAAAGTGATGAATTATAAATTAAGTGTTAACATAAAACATGTTTTCAAACTTGTTAAAACATCAGGTGCGCAAAAAGACTTTTATCATTCAGATCAGAACATGGAATAAAAACTTGTTAAACAACAACAGCTCGAGATGTGACGGAATTAATGGATTCATAATTTTTACGAAATTCAAAATAGCGTACTTATAATTTAGTATCCACAGGATAGGAATTTCATACTTCACAGCATGAAAGCCGTTTCCGTATTCAACGGATGGGAAAGCGGATTACTATCGTAAATATCCGTAATGATCCGAAAACCGGTGGGTGAAAACGTTTTATTCTTAGACGAGCACAAGACTGTAATCGTCATGTATATGCCAGCGCGTCTTTTTACAAAATGCGTTGTGTGGTTTTGTGTCATTTGAACGGAGACTTTTTTTCATTAGTGTTTATCGTGAGGTATTTAATAAATTTAATTTTACAAAACTGTGGTGTTCCGGTGTGTTGTATCTCACCCGTTGATTGTATGACATTGTATTGGAAATGCCGTTCCGGCTCGTGTAAGAAAACAACATACAATCAAGTTTTTCGGTACAACACCCAAAGAGACCACAGTCTTGATATAATTCCTATATCGGCAACATTATTTGGTTTGTATTTAACCAAGTAAACTTGGTTGAACGTTAACGTCTTAAAAGAGACATACATACAAATCATGTAAGAGCTTGTATGCTTGACAAAATGGCGGCGATTTTGCGGCACTACTTAAGATGTATCCCGTTAATGAAACCGTTGCCCGTAAGTCTACAGCTCCTGTATTTGATAGAAATATTATTTTCTGACTTGCCTTAGAGTGACGACTGTACAAGCTACTGTGTATGAGATTGGTGTCAGACTCCGATACCGCCTTCAGCCATTTTCTGAAAGTAAAAAGGTCTATTAATTGCCAAAGAAACAATTACATATGTAGTATAAAAGGGATAATATTCGTTTATTTTTATTTTTAATGAATATCACAACTTTATCTGTGTTTAAGTTTGGATTACTTTACATGAAAAGAAGACTCAATTGTTCGAAACAAAATTGAAAGTAATTGCGTCTCAAAACATATCATAAAGCAGTCTTGTATACATAAATGTATCGAAATATTTAAAAAAAAATAGAGTACCCTATCCATCAGGTTCATACTAGGCATATATGCTCATGGAAAACTAAAATGGAACTATTTTTCATTCAATGGGTATATATTAAAGACAACGAAACTCTGGTAGTATTAATGAACATGTTGGCAAACAAATCATATTCTGAGCTAGACAAGTAAAAACTTATTTTAAATTAAAGCTGATATTCTCTATTGTAATACTATTCGACTATTTTTAAAACCACATGTTTGCACTGGCATAAAAATGCTTATAAATATACAACAATCAATCGTTCGATTGTATGCTGTATACAGACAATGAAGTAACATGACAAAATTAACATACCCCCTCGTATCGATAAAACTTTTAATCAATCGTAATCAAATTTAAAGTTTAATTTGAATGTCGTTTGCCACAATTATAAAATGTCACGCACCTTCGATTTCAAGATCCAGTCGACTTAAGTTTCTGTTTTAAAATTTCCATGTGATAGAAAAGTACATTTGCAAATAAAACGTATTGCGAACAGCTACGACGAATTGAATACGATAATACAATAGCATTTTACATCGCATCGAATAAATGTAACATGCATATTAACGTTAAGGATACTAATTAATATACTTGCGGAACAAAGGTATGCAAATGAAAATGTCCCGTGTGTATTTACCTTGTTGCACTACAACCGTCTACGGCTTAGTGATTGAAGTATTCTTTAAATAGCTATAATTATATTACCAAAATCAATAACAAACTAATCGAAGCGTTGTCAATTCTATTATGTGTATAGTTATAAAATACACATGAAGTAAAATTTCAGCCGCGCCACAGGCGATAAAACCCTTACCTCAGCTTTAAAGGGTACTTCTAAGACACATCAGGTACATGCAATGTTATTGATATTGAACGATGTTATTTCGGCACATATTGGTCTTTACTTAAGTTTAAAAGGGTACTTCTTAGACACATCAGGCACATGCAATGTTATTGATATTAATCGTTGTTATCTTAGCACAAATGGGGCTGATGTTTTTCCTATAAGTGTTGAGCTATAAGTGATTGAGTTCACATGTAAGTATACAAATGTTAATGACGCATCTGTTCTATCGATATTTTTCGTAGCATTGATGGACTTATTTAATTTTTCTCGCCCGACTTCATTTCTGAAGCTAAATGGGTNTCCATTTGGTATCCATGTTTTCCCAACATGGTCATTAAAAACGCAAATTTCTCCACAAGAAATAGTTTTCTGGAGAAACCCTGCTGAGTGGTTATGGCAGACATGTGTAAGTTTGTATAAATCCTTTAATTATTGTAGTGGCTTGCAAATTAAAGCAGTTTTTCTCCTCTAAATGCATGAAAATGGCCCATTTTTCCCGATCTTCTACTTCAGGGAGCCACATTTCGCTCATTTTTTAAGAAAATTTGTCAGGATTTTTTCTACATGTAGGCCAATACCTTTGTTATCAATGTTAATACACAGTTGTTTCAAATTGGACTTTGAAATTTTTTATTTTTCGAATTTACTTACCCTATGTAAGCTCATGCAGAAATACACAATGCTGCTCCAAAGGTATTACGCTACTCACAAGGTATCGGGTTTCCTGGGGTGTATTGTTGAATCCGTCAACCGTGATGTCTGGTCGGTTGTTTTGGTTTCAAAACATTTTAAATGCCTTCGTTAGCAAAGAATTGCTTATATATCAGAAGGGGTACTCACGTGACAAAAAAGATGGCGACGTCCATGCCGAGTAATGTATTTATCGCCGTTTTATAGCCTTCATTTGTTTAATTAAACTTTAAAATGCCGCTCACTTTACAGCCATATCAGCAAGAAAGACATTAGCGTTTATTTCGTTTTAATATTTGCTCTATATCTCGACTTTACTCACTGCGAAATGTCTTAGCGAGGTGACATAATTACAGCTCCACTAAGAAAATTCGCAGCGAGTAAATTCTAGATATAAAGCAAATATTAGTACAAAATAAACGTCAATCACGTTTTTGCTGATATAGCTGGAAAGTGAACGGCATTTAAACATAAATACAAGTAATAAAGGGTATTAAACGGCGAAAAATACATGGCTCGGCATGGACGCCGCCATCTTGTTTGTCACGTGATTACCCCCTCTTTATATGTCTACCATGTTCACACTTTCTTCGGAAAACAACAAATGTTCGCTAAAATTTAAACTTGGAATACAAGCCGCGTCATGCGAAAAAGGGTCTTATGTCATATGAGGCCAGCATAGCTCCCGAACAGCCTGCTTTTCCGCGCTGTCTGATCAGGACCTTCCTCGTGCGTAACAAAGTCACGCAAGGTTTCGTGGTCTCGTTAGCGGACTGGGTATTTCCTGACCAGACTTTCTGAAATATCAGCTATAAATGAAAGATGGACGAGGAAAACTTCCGTTGTTGATTATTAGAGCCTCGTTCTCTGAAAAGTGGTCTTAATGCATGTGCGTAAAGTGTCTCCCCAGCTTGTGCAGTCCGCACATGCTAATTAGGGAATACACTTTCCGTCTAGTCTTGATTTTTGTTTAGAAGATTTCCTTTAAACGAGAAAAAAAACAGCGGAAAGTGTCGTCCCTGATTAGCCTTGTGCGGACTGCACCTGTTTTTCACTAAGGTATGCTAATGAAAATGTCCCTTGTGTAACTTCGTTTACTTACCTCCGCCAATGGTTGAATGAGTAAGACTTTCTATGAAATAATCTTTAACTTTAGCTTTGCTTTTCAAATAGCAGCACATTTATCAAATTTGGCAAGAAAAAACGAGATTTGGAAGGTCGTTCAATAAATCCCTACAGTCACTGCATGTCAATTCTAAAGCGTTACGTTGTATTATTGATTATGTGTCTTTTCCGATAAATTTTAAATAGACGTACACGTTTTAACATCGGCGCGTACACAAACAAATCACTTTCAACTCCAAGAACATTACATATAACCAGGAACACAGATTTAAATCAGGAGAGCATCTAGGAATCTTCCTCCCAATTGAAGATTCATTGTGTGCCAATACAATATGTTTTTCGGGATCTAATCTAAAAACGCGAAGTTTGCTTTTATATAAAATTTTAAATGTTTGTCATTAACAACACAGATGATATTTTCCGATGAAATGCTTAACAATCTTTGTTTTTTTTGTCAAACAAACATCTCGTTTAACTTACGAAACATGTTTGCTTACGCTATTACGCTACATTTTCCAGCCTTATTTCAAGGATGGATACCCGAATTATATAAGTCTCGTTCTTGGAAAACTGGGCTTAATCCATGGGCGTAAAGTGTCGTCCCAGATTAGCCTGTGCAGTACGCACATTCCGCCTAAACTGGATTTCGTGGAAAATATATTTTATCTTTATGAACATTTGAATAAAAGAAATTATATTTTGAAACAAGGATTTTGTTACCAACGTGAATTATACTCGCGTACAGCTTTGTCACGGACACCACAGCCATGTCTATGGCTGAGTTCAAGGGCACATTAGTAAAAAAAAAGTGGATCGCTGAGAGTGAATGGTGTGTATTGCCCATCCACTTGTGCCTTAATCCGCCACATTTGAATGTTCATAAGCGCTATTTTATAAAGTGTTGACCCGACCGGCACAAACATTTTCAAAGTCAAGTAAGGTTAACAGTCCAGTTGTTGACTTATTTGATATTATTTCGACTGTTTTATACATAAAAAATAATTAACGATATAAAAGGCCAGGAGGCCGTTTTATCAACAGATCTTAGCGTGATCTTACGTAAGATTCGTTGGATTTTGTCGTACGCTTATCGTAAGTACTGCGAACCGTTTTATTAAAAAATCGCAGCTAAGATGTCGTAAGATTTGTGCTTAAAGCTACGACTGGGCAAGACCACTCTTAACGTTCGTAAACATGGCGGCCGCACGCGCTTTATATATTTGTTATATCAATCTCTGCATTAAATGTCCAACAACAACAAAATTCAAACAAAATAATGTTGGAATAATTAATTGGTTAAAAAGGTGAATATTTAGTTATCTTTGTTCATTTTTTATCAAAACAAATGTTGTATGGTTTCTTTTGAAGTAAAACAGTTCATTTGACATTAAATATTGAATGTTAACGGGTGAACTAGAATTCGGATATTGCATATATCGGACGTTGATATACAAGTTAGTTGTCGACGCAATATACTGATATACCTTTTGCGCATAAAGTTTTGATTTTTTTTTTTTTATTAAATGAATTATAAATAATTCACTATATAATGTCTGCAATATCTGCCCCAACGATTTTTAGTCATAAACTTTGCAATCCCAACATTATCAATGTTCTGTCAAAATTAGGTTTATGAATTGTACAGTAATATATACAGCTGAGCAACATAAATCTCACACTGCTCGGTGAGATGCAGGGTAGCAAAGTTATATTCTGTTCGAGTTACGCTCTTGCCAAATGGCAATGTTATTTTAATGACCCTGTATCACACTGTACAATGTCACTTGTCAGTCAGAAGTGGCTTAACTAATAGTGTTACATCATAAAACATGTGAATTAAATAGATGCCCCAATCATTCAACAAAGTTTTTTGAATTGCAATTTCACATATTTAAGTATAGTTTATTTGCAGGTTAATTGAGATTGTGTCAAAAAGGCTTGGGTCAACACACATGACGCCTCTGCCTTTGTCCGTGGTTTGAAGGTATGACAATAAATAATGTGCTTTTATGGATATACCATGAGAGGGACTATGGCTCGTATTGGCTAGGAAAAAGTGGAATACTACTGTTATGATGATGCAAATATTTTAGTTTGTACGTCAATGCATTGCACATTACTAAAATATCATGTGTTTAATGTGAATACATAATTTTACTCTTAATTTCTTTCAACAACAGAGAAGATTCAATTATATTTCTGTATGTGTGTACAAACTGTATTAACACATAAAATATGCATATCAATATTACATTTATAATTTAAATGAATTTAAGATTGCGTTAAGTATTCGAGCATCCTATAGCTACCTTCATAAACCGTTTTACCAATGATTGTTCCAAATTAAACTTAGCTCATTATGCTCCCCCACAATGTTTGGGGGAGCATATAGTCGCCGCTTCGTCTGTCCGTCCGTCCGTGCGTGCGTCCGTATGCACAATTTTTGTCCGAGCTATTTCTCAACAATTAATGACCGGAATTCAATTAAACTTTATGGCAAGCTTCACTACCAAGAGGAGATGTGCATATTATCAACCGGTTCTGGTCGGATGATTTTTCACAGAGTTATGGCCCTTTGAAATTTTCCATTAACTGTACATATAGTGCAATTCTTGCCCGGGCTATTTCTCAGCAACTAATGACCGGAATTCAATGAAACTTTATGGGAAGCTTCACTTCTAAGAGGAGATGAGCATATTATAAGCGAGTTCTAGTCTGATGATTTTTCACAGAGAAATGACCCTTTGAAATTTTCCATTAACTGTACATATAGTGCAATTCTTGTCCGGGCTATTTCTCAGCAACTTATGACTGGAATTCAATGAAACTTTATGGGAAGCTCCACTACCAAGAGGAGATGTGCATATTATCAGCCGGTTCTGGTCTGATGACTTTTCACAGAGTTATGGCCCTTTGAAATTTTCTATTGTACATATAGTGCAATTCTTGTTCGAGCTATTTCTCAGCAACTTATTACGGGAATTCAATAAAACTTTATGGGAAGCTTCACTACCAACAGGAGATGTGCATATTATCAGCCGGTTATGGTCGGATGATTTTTCACAGAGTTATGGCCCTTTGAATATTTCTATAAACTGTACATATAGTGCAATTCGTGTTTGTAAGGTATTCGTAAATACAGACACACTTAAAGGTTTTTATCCCCCGCCAAAGGCGGAGGGGTATTGTTATGGCGTTGTTCGTCCGTCCGGCACTTTCGTGTCCGGAGCCATATCTTGGAAATGCTTTGGCGGATTACATTGAAACTTGGTATAAGTATATATGTGGATAAGAGGATGATGCACGCCAAATGACATTGTACACCATCTGTTAATAACGGAGGTATGGCCATTTGTATCTTGAAAAAAATGCTTTTTACTATATACACTTTTGTGTCCGGAGCCATATCTTGGAAGTGCTTTGGCGGATCTCATTAAAACTTGGTATGAGTATATAAAATTATATGGATAAGACGATGATGCACCCCAAATGGCATTGTACACCATCTGTTTATAACGGAGTTATGACCCTTTGTATCTTGTTTTATTTGCTATTGACGATTTTTTATAGAGCTACATACAGTATTACTTTATATTAACCATACATTACTTTTATGCTCCCCATATAAATATAAGGGAAGCATATCGTTGCCAGTTTGTCCTTCCTTACATCCTTCCGTGACACTTTTTTATTAATTTCTCATAGCGCCTTCAATATTTTACCGATCTCTTACATATGTGGAATGCAGGTACTTTGCATGGACCTCTACCTTTTGATGAGGTTTGTGGTCACCTGGGTCAAGGTCACCGAAGCTAATAATAGATTTTCTCAAGATCACACTTTTTTTCCCACACAATTAACCCATTTATCGACAAAGCATGATCGGGGAGCATCCATCAGTTTTACTGATATCCTTGTTTTAAATTTGGGATTAGACTTTTCTGGAAGAAAAGCACAAGGGACACCTACTGGGGGACTCCGGCTATCAACAATGCCCAGTCAAGTGATCGTATTGTGGTTTAGAGGGCTTTTGGACTGCCAAAGAGTAGATGTAGGTACCTAAACTTACTACATGTATGTTAATTTAGTTCAAAACAGTTAAACACATTCAGTAAATCAACATAAAACAACATTTAAGAAGAACACAATAAATCTCCCCACAAAATATTGGATAAAAAGTGTGATGATTTATGCCTTACTCTTAAGAGCATAATTGTAATCGTCACATCTACATCATAACAAGTTAATAAACGTACACAGTGGGAAGCCTTAAGCATTGCACCTCTCCGTCCTCTCTGTCTGTTCATCTGTGGATGGATTTTGCATAACAGCAACTGCTTAATGACCTTAATGTGTCATTGATCTTTAAGAATGAATTTAAGCTGTACAAAAATGTGTAATTAAATTTGTTTTGTTATTTGTTTTCAAGTTTTAAGCATATATACACAAGTTGTTTGTACTGAAGAAATTTGTCTGATAATGACTGATGGAATTTTTCGTGTATCTCAACGTGACATGGGGGCATCAGTGAAGGAAACACATGTAGTTAAAAAACATTTGATGCAGATTTTAAAGTTGCTTTCATATGCACGTGCATGTGTTGATAAAATGGATGCCGTAGATTACCGGAAATTATACTCTGTTTTCGGACACTTAAAAATAATTATTTTATTTTCGTGTCCGAAAACTTAGATACGAAAAATATTCACAAAATACAGGTGCCCAAACATTTGAGTCGAAAAATTGAATTGTCCGAAAATAGCGTCGATTTTATCAACAACTACCGGTTATAGCACGTGCTTGTAAATACCACACCGTATAGTATAAATGACATTTATAATGTTTGCACTGCATTTGAAATAATTTCA
>VMBQ01007088.1:30634-50481 GCA_007657795.1 Dreissena rostriformis | reverse complement strand
TATGTGTTGCAAGTATGAAAGCAATAGCTTTGATACTTATGGAATAAAGTGGACCTAAAACACTCCCCTGAATCCTACAGCAGAACAGCTTACATTGCCATGATACGTTCAATCCTGGAATACAGCTCCATTGTCTGGTACCCCCACTTACAAAAACACGTGGACAAACTTGAAACAAAAATCCCAAAACAGGCAGCAAGATTCATCATCACTGACTACACCAACAAAACACTAGACTGCCTCGCAAGTTTAGAAGTCCCGCCATTCCAGGAAAGAAGGAAGGCAAACAGATTGATCTTCTATAAAATGGTTGAGAAGCTGGTGCCAGCTGTGCCAAGCCATGACTACATGTATCTGACTCCAGTACGCCAATTGAAACACAAAGTAACCCCTAAAACTTTTCATGTACATAAATTTGACAATATTGTTGAGAGATATTCTAATAATAACTCTACGTGCTTTGTAGCAATGTAGTGCAAAACCTTACAATATAAGAACAGGCATTACCAACCCTGGGGCGCCCTGCCCACATAGGTCACACCCACCCAAAATTGCCTTTTACTATAACTTCTTCATTTCTACACCAATTCACTTCTAATTGATACTGAACTTCTCTTATGACAATACGGTCAATCTCAACTTTATGCATGGCCCCATCACCAACCCTGGGGCACACCTAGGTCAAACATTCGGCGTGGGGATACGCGTCGGCCTCTGCCACGCCATTTCTAGTTCACTATATATTGGACCTTGTACTCTATAAATTAGACCTTGTTGTTTTTATACAATATACATAAGACGATGTCCTGTATTTACTAAACCTTGTCCTCTGTAATACACTATATCCTCTCTATATTTTGATTAGGTTACATTACAATAATTAAATAATAAAAAGTAACGTACCGTTGTTTATCGTAGGTTTAAATATGATTTGGAGTTAAGATGCGTAGGAATTATATGTACCAACAGGACAGCCTGAGTGGATAAATTACAAGTGTCTGAAAGACTTCGTCATCCATCATATTTGACATTGCCTCTATATATTTCCAAGACCATATTCAACTTTTATTTTGGTTTTTTTGTTCACTTTTGCCTTTGAATGCTTTCTTGAATCCAAATCTAACCATTAATTCTGCCGTTATATAAGGTTTTTTCACTTTCTAGAGGTTTATGTGAAAAACGTTCTTTTTGTGTCCCAAGTGAACAACAGTTAATAACCAACTTCAGGCTTACATTGAAGATTATTGGAGAAAGATTTTGTTTAAAATTGACATTAATTTGAGAAGAGGAAAGGTAATTTTGTTTTAATCGCATGGTAATGTCAAATATACTTCCTACACATAATCATTAAGATTTTCCTTCTGAACCCACAATATGGAGACATACCCATATTATAAGAGTACAAATGTATTTCATCCCCAGAGTGAAGAAACCACCTCTTGTCTTTGAGACTACACCCGTCTGTGTACTTGTAATCTTACCAGAAAATTAGTACCTTAGTGTATGTTTTAAAAGATGACACTTGTCCATCAAACATGATAAAAAGTTTGTACACAATAAAAAATGACAATATTGGTCTTACCAAAAGTTCACATTTTTTTTTTTTGGCATCAAATTTTTAGTACATCTTGTGATAAGCATTCATGTGATGGTTTGAAGAAAATGATGTAAAACCTTAAAAATTATATCATATGAAAAATGTAAAAGGCATTTCTTGCAAAATGTACACTTGGGACAAATTCAGACCACATTCAGTATACAACTGTTCAAAAGTTACACGAACAAATATTTATATAAATACCTGTACACATGTGTAGAATAAGCATGTGCCAGGTTATATATAAACAGGACAATATTTGCCTATAAATATTGAAGCACTTTATGATGCCCCCTCTTAATATATGAAGAGTGGTGAAAATTGTGGTACAAAATTGACAAGCACACCACTGCTTTGAACCCTTGCTACAAGAGAAATCAACCTAAGCAAGAAGCAATGTTGTGTTTTTCTTAAAGTATATACATTTTCCTTTTCATTAAATGATGGCAATACCTGATATTCGGGAAAGTTTTGTTGAAGTATAGAATTGAAAATTGCCTTTTACTTAAAATGTCACGTAAAATCAGTACACTTAGGACAATTTTAAGGATACTTTTTAAGATATTATTTTAATGAAGCAAGTTATCGAGAAGAATTTTCACATTTAAGTTAATCGCATGGAAACACTTCTGTAAGATAGAAAAAGACCTCAAATATGCTTAATGGTAAGAAAATAATTGCATGTTTCATTAAGGCTTCATTATTTTTGAAAATCACCCTTAGCTAATTAAAGACCAACGTGACACTTGGATTCCAGGTGGCGATTAACATGAAAAAAAACTTAACCAGTTGCAACTCCCAGCAACCCAGAGGGTCAGTAGCTGGGAGTTTGATTAATGCACCCAGAGATCTACCAATAAACATTTTACAAATATTTATTAATAGATCTTTGTTCGATAAGTGTTGAGTGTGCGCAAACATTTGACAGCTTTAGATGAAATGTCAGGGGTTTTTTTGGCCCAATTTTATAGCCGAAAAACGGCTATGTTCCCAATCCCAAAAAGTATACTTTTTTCCCAAAATGTGGCAAAAAATTCCCAATTTCCACCCCCCCCCCCCCAAAAAAAAAAAATTTTTTTTTTTAGAAAGAAGTTTCTAACGGGTATTTTATCTTAATTTTAATTCAATTACATCTAACAAACTTACAAAGTATATAATAATGATTTACATGATTTTGTTCTTTTAATTTGAATGATTATAAAGATTTATATCAAATTAGTATTTCCCTAATCAGTGGACTTTTCATGTGAAGAAAGAAGGCTAATGAATTTATTTTCCCAATTTCATGAAAATGCCGATAAAATTAAAAAAAAAATCATAAAATAGTTGTCGGCTCATTCGGCCCCAAGCTCATTTGGCCCCGTTTTTTTCAGGCTCATTCGGCCCCGTTTTTTTCAGGCTCATTCGGCCCAAGTACCAGGCTTATTCGGCCCCATTTTTAATTTGAATAAATCGTTGAAAATATGTTGGTCGATACTCTTTAAAACTATGGAATATTGTATAGTACAGTATTATATTATCTGTATTGAAGATTATTCCATTTGAAAAATAAATCTTTTGTCTTTTGCTTCAGGTAGACATGTCATCGTCGAAATGAGGCGTGATTATAATATAGACTCAGTGATTTTTTTACCTTCGAGTCCCGCGTCCTGGACTCACAAAAACCTCTGGGGATGCAAAGTTTCGAATTATGCGAGTCCCAAAAATGCATTGAAATTTCTAAAAAAATTATATAGTTTAATATTTAGACTCGTTCTTTCAATTCGGGGACTCATACATTTGCCAGTTATCGAGTCCCAGGACTCAGATGAGAAAATTTGTAAAAATATCACTGTAGACTAGATACTATAAAATGAGAATTTGAGACGGCTTTGAAAATAAAACAAACTATAAATTATTAGCAAATATTTAAAAAACGAACCGACAATCGATTCAATTAAAAAACCGACACAATTCATTACATAAATTGGTAACAGTTTGTAAAACGATAATGGTGTCTAATTAATTTCCTTTAATCAATCATAAAATCAAAAGCAATATTTAACAAACAAACCAACAAACTAATTAAACATATCAACCAAGTCCTCATCATTAACACATTTATTCACTTATAATCAAGAGAAAATGCCAAATGGACTGCCAATCTATAACCGCTGTAATCAATTAAGTTTTAACGAAAAAGGTGTAATAAAATCAAAAACCTATAAAGGTGTTTGAATAAAATATAGGGCCGAATAAGCCTGGTCGATTTGGGGCCGAATAAGCTTGGGGCCCAATCAGCCTGAAATTTCCGACTGGGCCGAATGAGCTTGGGGCCGAATATGCCTGCTACCATTAAAAAAAATAAAATTCCCAATTCCAAAGCCAAAAAGTGGGGAAAAAATCCTGAATGTTATACAGTGGAATTAAAATTAATTCACCCTCTTTCTATGTACTTATGCCGAAAGTCCCTACAGTGTAAAGTGTAAAAATCCATATATTTTGCAAAGTTTACACACTAACAGCTCAATGCAGCTGAGTTGGTCCGAAAAAAAAACAGTCACAGGCAGACGCGAAAATATGTTGCATATTCGAATTAAATCCGATTAAGCACTTGTCAAACAAACAATGATTACCTTGCAGTTGTTAAGTGTTTACGTTAAACAGGATACTAAATAGCAAAAAAATAACCAAAAACTAGTCCTTTTCATTATTGAAATATTCTATCGTAAGTTATCACTGCTATGTTTGGCAATCCTAATAAAGTCACAGAAAGTAATTTTGATAGGTCAATTGCAGTCGAACCATCCAATCAGAATTTAAGTCTCATTTTGTTTTAAGAGATTGTGCTTACTTAATCATACACACTACACGGTACGAAAGTTTTAATAATATTTACAGTGAAAAGTTGCGCGGATCATTATTGAACTTTAATGACAGCATGCCAGTTTTGCTGTTATGATATTCTATGTTATAGTAACTTAAAAGTCACTTTGACTAGAATAGATTTTAAGATATTTAGATTATCTGTCAGAATTAGGCAATTTGACAGTTAACCGTATATTTTTAAGTAAGCACCAGATATTGAATATTATAATTTTGCCAGGAACTGTCGAAAATTGATGAATGAGACAAATGTGACATGAGTAAGATATCTCACTAGACATATAAAATGAATTCTGCTACAATCCATACTTTAAGAAACGGCAGTGAAAGTGATGTGATTGATGTGTTGCAGAAATTTAATGATCAGGTAAAATGTGTTATACTTATCTTGATCAAAGACTTGGCATAATGGAAGCAATTCCAGGAATGGCCAGTCACAATTTCACATTTGTTATATGTTTTTTTGTTTAACACAACATAAAGCAGGGGTGTGATTTCCCCTTTTCGACGTCAAACTTATTTTACAAATAGTAAATTGTTATAAACTTTGATGGATTTATAAAAAATGAAGAGTTTAGTTGAAATCGGTAAGGGGGGTAGGGCATTTTCCTCCCCTAAGCTGATTCTTAAATTACACCCCTGATTAAGAAACTTGATTTTCTATGTGATTATGTTCACTTAATTGCGGAACATCCGAATCAGATTTCTGGAGGGATTGTTCCAAATTGTATGTTTTTACTTTGCAAAACAAATGTGGCCTTTTACAAATATTTAAGCTACTTCTTTTGAATGCCAGTCAACTCGTACCTAAGTCAACACGTACCCTAGTTAACTCGTACCCGATTTGGTTAACTCTAACTTTAGTCATCTTTCAGATTGGTCAACTCGTACCTTTTTAATTTTTGTTATTTATGAAAATAAATTGAGATGGGTGTTTGCATACATTAGATGTTTTTATGTTTATTGCAGGTACGAGTTGACCAATGAAAGTTATATTTTGGCATAGACTAACAGGTTATCTTTAGGATTAAGTAGGATGACATTAACATAAATGAAATCAAAAACCGACAGTTACGTTATGATTTTTTTTTTCTTCTTAAATTCTAGTAAAACATAACACACAACATACATATAAAATACTTATATACATGTGTATTAACAAATGCATCAAATTATGGTTCGTCTTAAAATTGAGTAGTCCATGATTTAATTAATTAATCAACACCTAAAATACTTATTAACACCTACGTGACACGGGTCGTTAATATCGTAATTTACCTAATCTACCTAATCTGCATCTTTGTTAAATATTGGTTAACACAATTACACAATGTACTTGACACGGGTCGTTAATATATAAATTGATTTAATCTGCACCTTTGTAAAAACAAAGAACACCTTTGAATTCTACAAACTAACCAAGCATGTTAAAAAGATTAAGATTATTGTGTAAAAACAAACAGATTTAACGAGTATTTAGATGTTTTAGCATTCTTCAATAAAATAATAAGATTTCCATGTAAATTTGAAACAAAGGTCAGAATGTTCGAATAATGTGATACAGTAATTTGGGAATTTATTCATATAAAAGTGAGAAAAACAGACTCATTTAACTTCAAAGTGGATCATACTTTTAATTTGTTATGCCTTCATGCAGTGTTTTCAATCAAACATTCATCAAAGAAAATGCCGACAACTACCGCGCGTGTCAATTTAGATGCACAACAAACAATTTGTTTAACAATAACAAATCGCTGACGGTCCTGTTGTCATGAGGTGTTATTAGTCAACATTTTATCAAACAAAACGCTGACAACTACAGTACGTGTCAGTTATAGGCACAAAAAACACGTCGTTTATAATTATACACGTGTGAAAAATAATGAACTTGTCTACTTTTTAAGAAAAAAACACAAAAATGCAATTTTTTTTTAACCTATATTCAAAACCATATAAAAAACATATAAAAACATATTTCACGTCTATGATATATATATATATAAATAATTTTAAGGAGGGTAGGTGTTGACCAAATCGGGTACGAGTTGACTAGTGGGGCTACGTGTTGACCAAAAATCGGGTACGAGTTAACCAAATCGGTACGAGTTGACCGAAGTTACGTGTTGACGTAGGTACGAGTTGACTAGCTTCGCTTCTTTTATTGGTAATATTCATACAAATGAAAAAATGCCTTACTTTGCTTTCAATGTCTTATTTATTAGACTAGTTTTTACTGTCTCTTTATAAAACACAAAATAATATATTTATTGTGATAAGTTAAATATAATGTGAAACTAGCATTAAACTCAGGATATTTTCAAATTCTTAGTACAGCGGTTATACATGTAGGATCAAGCAGAATATTACGAATAAAAATTATTAATATAAATAATTATGGCTTCAGACACTGACATGTCCAGCAATTGTTTGCTGCACCAGGATGTATTTGATCAATATCTGTTTACAAGTACAACTGATTTGTCAAAATTATAATTTATATTTTGACATTTATTACTTTGGAACAAGTCTTTTTTGGTAAAGTTTTTTATCTGACAATTTATCTTAAATGGATTTCATGATTGTTGGCAAGTCATGGCAATGGAAAGCCTTTAAATCGTTTGTGTTACACTACGGACGAGATTTTTTTACCAATGGGAAAAAGTGACTGGGGCCTATGGGGAAATTTTTGACAAAATGGATTTATTTTTCAGATAAGCATCATTACATCTTTTTATTCTACTTTATTGTAATAACATTTATCAAATGTTTTCCTACAAATGCTAAATAAATTTAATACAAAACTTGGTTTGATAAAAAATGTTGGAATTATTTACAAAAATACCTCTACTTAGTCTTTTTTTGGTCTAAATTTAGTGATCTTTTTTCAAATTAAAACTTATTTTGAGAGGGGAATTTTAAGGCAAGTATAGGGGAAAATATATACCTTTAAGCAGGAGAATGGGACAGAACTTTGGCCCCAAAGTAGCCCTAAACAATTACTGCACTACAGTTACAGTGTAAAATAAAATAATAAATGGTCAAATTGTGCATACTAGCATAGCAATATTGGTTGAGTTGGTTGTTGTCACTGCAATTTTGTGGTGCACATATGATACATAGCAACATAGGCAAATTAAAAAAACAACAATTATTTGAGTGGTTGATAAAGTAAAGTTAAAATTGTTTTGTGACATTGTGGAATATCAATATTATTTTATATATTTATTAAAACTAACTTCCATGATGGTTTTGTTTCAGAATGCACAGGCCTTTGACTTCAAAGAGTTAACGGATGATGCCAAAGAGGTGTGTTTTTTTTTCAAGTTGCTTTGCAGTTTATTTACATGTGCACTGTTAAACCATTAAGCTGTATACCTGCATGGTGATGTTATGTATAATTACAATATAGATGATCAAGTATTTTGTTTTTATTCCCTGAATTCTAAGATGTGGTAGGCATATAGTGATTATCCTTTCCTTCAGTCCTTCCATCTGCTAGGCTTCTGTATTATTTATTATAATATTGTTCTTTCTTCAAGTTTTCAGGTGATTTCTTCTCAGAATGGATATATTCTCCAGATATAATGATGTTTATGAGAAATGGATAAAATTAATACAATATTGACACCTTATTACTGGTATGCAATATGTTACAAGTGGTATAATACTAATTTGAGCCCTGCTCTTAGAAAACAGGGTTTAATGCATGTGTGTAAAGTATCGTCCCAGATTAGCCTGTGCAGTCTAAACAGGCTAATGAGGGACGATACTCTCCGCTTTTTATTTGAATTTTTTTGTTTAAACAAAAATCCAGTCTAGACGGAAAGTGTCATCCCTGATTAGCCTGTGCAAACTGCACGGGCTAATATAGGACAAAACTCTATGCTTATGCATTAAACCCCGTATTCACAGAGTGAGGCTCATTTACCTTTATTACAGAAAACAATAGAGACACTGTTCAGCCAGCTGTCCCAGCAGGTTTCCGTGCAATGTCAGTGCCTGTGTCTGCAGACATTGCGTCTGTTCAGTCGGGAGAAGTCTCGGCTTGGCTCCATGGTCTCGGATGTCGGACTGGCCCAATTTATGCGCCTGGCAGGACTGGAGCACTACTCGAGGCAGTGTGACGAGGAGAGAGGGGTCCACATCCAGCTGGGAGACCCACAGGGTAGGGGGCTGGGAGACCTACAGGGTAGTGGGCTAGGAGACCCACAGGGTAGGGGGCTGGGAGACCCACAGGGTAGGGGGCTGGGAGACCCACAGGGTAGGGGGCTGGTCTTATAGTGAAAGACTTAACAGATAATAGGCTTATCTTTTGTTTTGGAAGATAAGTGATTTGTTGAACAAGAATAATGTGACTTCGAGTAGAATACATGTATTTCTTTTACTCGCATTTGTCTGTAGGTGGATGGAAAACACACACATGTTATGTTTACAAGGGACTATTGTTTTAATTGCATATAAAACATATTTCAAATGTGTTTTTTTTGTAGTAACAATTGAAGCCCAAAAGTGTTTGTGCAATCTCATCTTCAACAGCGTTCAGGCGCAAGCAGCATGCAGGTCAGAATCTTTATGATATGTGAAACTTAATATTCGAATATAACCATGTATGCCTTGTTGTTTCATTTTCTATTTACTTTTAAGATAAATGCTTTAAACCATTCATTTTCGTGTGATATCTTGTGAATATGGTTGACCTACAACCATGCAAATTGGTGTGCAGAATACTTGGGAGGAAAGACAGATTTTGAGGTCAACTGGTCATAGGTTATAGGGGTTTGACCTAGTAAATTTCTTTCTGCATGTACTTGAGAATGCTTTTACTTATGATCCTACAAATAGGTTTATAAGTTACTTGTGATAAAGGGAAGAAGCCTGTTGATTTTGTGGTCACAATATCAAAGACCACAGGTTTGTAACAGGAAATTCCTTTAGGAATTATTATGCCTAATAGGGTGGCATATAGCAGTTGAACTGTCAGTCCGTCCGTCCGTCAGTCTGTGCGTCCGTCCGAAAACTTAAACGTTGGTCTCAACTTTTGCAATATTGAAGATAGCAACTTGATATTTGGCATGCATGTGTATCTCATGAAGCTGCACATTTTGAGTGGTGAAAGGTCAAGGTCATCCTTCAAGGTCAAAGGTAANTTTTTTTTTCAAAGCGGCGCAGTTGGGGGCATTGTGTTTCTGACAAACAAATCTCTTGTTTCTATAATATATTAATTCTTTGAAATACAATCATGCAAACTGGTATAGTTTTTTTGTGAGAAAGGGAAGACCCCTCTTAATTTACAGGTCAAAGGTCAAGTCACAGGGGCTAACAGGAGATTCTTTTTGTTGTATAAGTAGTAACAGCCTAACAGGGAAAGAAATAAGACGCATTTTGATTTTGAGGTCACCAGGTCAAAAGTCATGGTCACGAGTGTGTGTGTGTCAAGAAATTGGCTTCTGCATTATATCTGGAGAATGCTTTCACCCATCATCTAAATTGGTATACTGGTTACGTGGAAAGAAAAAGAAACCTATTTATTTTGAGGTCAACATATCAAGATCACATGGGCTTGTAACAAGAAATTTGTTTCTGCAGAGAATGATTTGACCTCTGATCATGCAAATTGGTATACTGGTTACTTGGCTGGAAAGGAAGATGCTAATTCTGTTTGAGGTCATCAGGTCAAAGGTCAAAGTCACAGCTCTTGTATATTGCAATTGGTTTCTAATTAATATCTAGATACTGCTTTTACCTATGATATATTTAATTGGTATACTGGTTAATTGGGAGGGAAGAGGATTGATTGTCAGGTCAACAGGACTGATCACATTGGCTTGTAAAATAAAAAAATGTCCACACAATATTTAGATAATTTTTAAGGATCATATAAATAAGTCAGGTGTGCTGGTTAGTCTTTACCAAGGATAACCACTTATGATTTTGAAATCAAGAGATCAAAGGTCAAAGTCACAGGTGAGACCTTGCTGCAAATGGGGGTACCCATGTTGTACAAACATCTCTTATTTAAGATTTTATAATAGCCACTGGATGAGAGTTGGCGACAAAACATGTGTATTAATGATTGTGTGTTCCTGTTTGTAGCAAGAACGGGTGTGTGGAGGGAATTGTGCAGAGATTGAAGACATATAAGGATCCAGATCTCCAGTTTGATATAAAGGTACATTATCATTGCAATGATTTGCATTTACTGTCCTGCAAAATTAATGTTGTTTATAAACAAAGTTAGATTTAAATGTAATAATTTAAATAATTTTTCCATCTAAATTCATGTTGATATTGTAAACAGTTAATCAAAATGTTTGTAGTTTTAATTTCTCAGTCATATTCAATAAAAATTGTGGATGGGAAAGAGTATAATAATATGCGAACATTTAAAAATGGGCCAAATATTATAATTCAAAATTCAATTTGAATATTTGATTTTTATGCAAAGAAACTTCAAAATTATTAAGACAACTTTAAGTAACTTGCGTAACATTTAAATGGCCAATTATTTTAAATGCTATATCTATGTATTAAATCCATGATTATCTAATCAGAATTTAGTGACTCAAATATTAACTCATTTCAAACTATCTATATGTTCTTGATACTTCTAAAATCAAAATGCTAGGCATCTATGCGTACAGGGGTCATCCTGTTCCTGGCGCATTTTAGTTTGGTTGATGATCACCATACCGTGGGGGATTTCTATCACTAAAAACTAATATGGCATATACATGTATATGGCTTTTTATGCCCCTGGTAGGGTGGCATATAGCAGTTGAACTGTCAGTCCGTCTGTCCGTCCGTCCATCGGAAAACTTTAACATTGGCCATAACTTTTGCAATATTGAAGATAGCAACTTGATATTTGGCATGCATGTGTATCTCATGGAGCTGCACATTTTGAGTGGTGAAAGGTCATCCTTCAAGGTCAAAGGTAACATAATACAATCCAAGGGAAGTAATAAGCTGTAAAAGGGAGATAATTTCTAAACCTGCCAAATGAGATATTGAAATTTTATTTCAAAGCGGCGCAATAGGGGCCATTGTGTTTCCTCGGTCAGCTGCTGTAGCGTGCGCGTCGCGATGGGGGGGAGAGTCACCCGCAGAAGATTTTCTTGAAGACTTGTTGGATAGGGGAACTTCTGCGGGTGGCTCTGCTAATCCAGCTAATGTCCTTTTAAGGTCAACCAGGCATGAATTGTCTTCTAATTGTCTACCAGCGCACATTAAGGTCTCATTGGCCATCGTGTGCTGGTCTATTTGGATCTTAATTATCTCTTTGGCGAATACCCGGGCAGCCAGGGTAAATTTGACCTAATTTGGCTCAAAATTAAATATTTCCTCCTGAAAGGTCACAGGGGCAGATCGATACCATTGAACTCGTGAAGAGGCGGAAACGACCTGTTACTAAACTCTTAAGTACTACTGGGCATTGTGTTTCTGACAAACACATCTCTTGTTATATATAACCTCAAGGCTGTAGATTTAATTGAGCTTAAATAAATAGGTTTCAACAAACTGCGTTATTATGGCTACAAGTTTAATTATCTTATATTGGTGTACCGCCTTTTAGCTTTTCCACTTGCTAAGCCCTTCAGTTATTGTCAGATCTTCAACAAATTTGATATTTTAAAGATTGCTTTTGTGCTTAAGGGTACATACTTATTATGTCCCCCAGTCTATACTGGGGGACATATTGTTTTTGCCCTGCCTGTTGGTTTGTTGCTTTGTTGGTTTGCACAAACTTCAACATTTGTTTTTCAAACTGTTATAATTGTAAATTAAAAAAAAAAAAAATCATTGCAGTTCTTTGACATGAGATTGCTATTCCTGCTCACGGCTTTGTGTGCCGACACGCGACCAAAGATCCGCTTCGAGCTCCACGGGTTCACTTACATGATCGAGGTCATTGACCTGATGCTGCGAGACGCAGAAGGACGCAGCGATGGACTCACTGACCAGGAAGTGGACCTGTGCTCGGAGATCCTCAAAATACTCTTCAACCTCACTGTCACTGTGGATAGGAACAACCTCGATGAGGTAGGAATGTTGTGTTTTCATGTGGCATTAGCCTTTCTCTTCGCTATTTTTTCCTGAGATGTTCCTGACTAAGGGGTTTTACTCAACCCTTTACCACTCAGATATGCATTTTGACGCATTTGTAATCCCTTACGACATAAAATTAAATTTAAAAACTTTTTTACAAGATTCGAGTTTTAAAGGCTTCATTTCCAACCCTAAGATACTGATGAGCAGCAAACAGCTTTCAACTTGAACAGACTGCGAGTTACTCGCAGGCTGTTCTGGTTTTATGCTGTTGCATGTAGCCATTTACAATTTGCTTCTGCACAAGAAAGGGTTAAAGATGAATGACCTATATCACGGCCGGTAATCATGTGCGCCACCTATTTCAAGCTCTACTGGCCAAAGGCCAGAAGAGCTTATGTGATGGCGTGGTTTCCTTGAGTCTGTGCGTCCGTGCGTTAGACTTTTTCTTGTTTACGCGTTAAACTCCACAGTTTTCATCCGATTCTTTTCAAACTTGTTCAGTGTCTTTATATTAATGAGGACTCGAACCCTATTGAAAATGGGTTACATCAGAGTAAAAAATCCAGAATTATCTCCCCTTGAATTTGTATTGGTCCGAGGCATTTAAGTACGTTGTTTAAGTGGTTGCAATTATTAATTTAAAATTAAATAAAATATAAGCCATCTGATAATTCATTTGGCAAGGATGGAAGGATTTGTGTTTTCAGTATTTCCTTGCATGTTGACTTTCCATTCCATTGACATTCCAGCCAGTAGAGCGATTCGTGGGCCTCTTGTTTGCATTGCATTAATAAATGAGCCAATGCTACTTCCGAGGTGGCACTAAGGACCGGATGTTTTGAAAGTTCACGGATAATTCTTCAGGGTGAGCAGGTTTTATTATGCCCCCGGTAGGGTGGCATATAGCAGTTGAACTGTCAGTCCATCTGTCTGTCAGTGCGTCCGTCCAAAAACTTTAACATTGGCCATAACTTTTGCAATATTGAAGATAGCAACTTGATATTTGACATGCATGTGTATCTCATGGAGCTGCACATTTTGAGTGCTGAAAGCTCAAGGTCATCCTTCAAGGTCAAAGGTCAAAAAACAAAATTCGAGGGAAGTAACAAGCTTTAAAGGGAGATAATTTATATTTATCATTTGGCAGGTACAGATCATTTTCACAAGGGAAGTGAAAAAAATTAAAGGGACATAATAAAAAAATCAATAAAAAAAAATCAAAGCGGCGCAGTAGGGGGCATTGTGTTTCTGACAAACACATCTCTTGTATGTTTTGTTTCAACATTTTTCGCATTATTTTAAAAAATCGGGCAATGTAGTGCATCCAAGATTTATTCATCCAAAAATGTACAGAAACATATAATAACAACCCATTTGAAAACGTGGTGACCTTTATAAGTTGTGGCACGGTGAAGTTTTAAAAAGCAAATTGATGTATTTTGCCTATGCGACGAGCAAATTTTCACCCATTACCATTACTTTGAACATCTACAAGTTGTTGCATGCACAAAAACATTGGCTTCTTGTCGATTTAATAGATAATTATACCCACACAAACGAAGTTTAGGGGGGTATATAGGAGTGAGCTTGTCTGTCGGTCGGTCCGTCTGTCGGTCCGTATTGGTTGTCCGCTCTCTAACTCAAGTTGTTTTCATGCGATCTTCACCAAACTTAGTCAGAAGTTGTATGTAGATGATGTCTAGGTCAAGTTCGAATATGGGTCATGCCAGGTAAAAAACTAGGTCACAGGGTCACTTAGTGCGTTTTAAACATTCAGCATGTTGTCCGCTCTCTAATTTGAGTAGTTTTCATCCAATCTTCACCAAACTTGGTCAGAAGTTGTATCTAGATGATGTCTAGGTAAAGTTCGATTATTGGTGTTACCGGGTCAAAAACTAGGTCACGGGGTCACTTACTGGGTTTCAAACATTGAGCATGGTGTCTGCTGTTTTTTGTGAAGACAACATGCAAAATATTCTGTGTCAATGCGGCATGTGGGGGTATTCGTCATGTCTGTGACAAGGCTCTAGTTTTGCATTCTTTCAAAAGAGACGGAGCCAAATAGGTGGCGCTAATGACAGGAGGTGGCGCCAATGCACATTTTCAGCTATTTTAATTTTCTGTGCCGACCCTACACTTTTTGTGTGGTATTCCAGGTTGTGTGTTTGATTTTTTTTTCTTAATTCGATCATAATAAAATATTATCGAAAAAGTAAAGTAAACATCATTATGAAGAAACAAATGTTGCAAAGAGATTTTGAAGATTTCTGTAATTGCATATACAGTCTTACCTGTCAATAAAGACCACTCGAGGGATTTGGTTGTTGTGGTCTTTGTTCACAGGTGGTCTTTATTCGCAGGGTTGATTGAAACTTTGCAAAAAATGCTATTAGGCTTTTAAAGCCCCATGACTACTCAAAAAGAACGAAAATTTTGTATGATATTGCGTAAAATAAAGTTGAACAATTAAAATCAGTGTTTCTTATTGCAATTGCCAAAATTTCAACGCCAGAATTGGTATAGTAACATAGATGTTTGTAGATACAAAATGCTTGTTTTTATAAAAAAAAAATGCATATTTAATTCCATTTTAAATTTTCCGCAACGATATCTATTCATACGACGCATGAACACTCACATGGTACCATTTTAGTGTTTGTGTGTCGTAAGAATAGATATATTTGCGGGAAATTAAAATGGAATTAATTGTGTCACAAATATAAATAAAACGAACATTTGGTATCTACAAAAATCTATGTTACCAGAGCACATCTAACGTTAAATTTTTACTATTGCTATAAAAACACTGATAATTTAAATGTTAACTTTATTTTACGAAATATATTTCGAAATTTTCATTGATTTTTTAGCGTTAAAGAGGCTTTAACAGGTACCTTATCTATGTATGTGCTTAAAATTGTTTAAATGTGTGAATACTTATGCATGTATAATATATTACAGGATTGAAAACAGTTTTTTTTTTTTTTATTTATTGTTTCAATGTCCTTATGTTTTTATTATTTATTTCATTAAAAATATACATGTATAAATAACTAGTGACATACATGATTAACTTTAACTGACAATTAACTTATCTTTAATCTACGCACATCTTATCATGGAGAAATTTAAGAAAGGAATGAATATCAAAATGTATGTGTGTAATTGGCATTGTTATTGTAATGAAACCGTAATTCCCTTAATGAGTTGATGAAAGCCCCAAACTTTTCTTTGATATTTTTGGCAATAAGTACATAAATCGTGAATCACTTAAATACAAGGGCAACTTCTTGCACTTTCAACAAACTGTCAAATTAAAAAAAGAAGCAGGCGGCTTCCAATTAGCGATGTGTGTTAAACAAACAACTGCTATCGAGTGCAGTAAACTGTCACTTGATAATATCTCCATAGCAACCGATGAGTCCACTGGTAAGATGTTTATAACGTGACAATCACAGCGTCATGGCGGCCATTTTTTATTGAAAGTTACGAAACCTTTGATTGTTATGATTGAAGTGGTTAGCTATCAAAATGGACTTTTGGGAAAGTAAAATGGCAGTCGTTTGTCGTTGTTCGCAGGTGGGCCTTATTCGCAGTTACAATATATAGTGAAATCGTTCGGGAGGAATTTGATGTGGTCATTATCAACAGGTTGTCGCTTTTTGAAGGTCGTCGTTGGGACAGGTTGGACTGTACTATAAAACTGGGAAGTAACTTTAATTAGTATAATAAAAAAAAAGGTTAACGATTCAAGACTGAGCTATCCTAAGTTTTTGGAGATTTTAGTGAATGACATATTTTTGCCTAATTAAGATTCGTTGACCTTTGCCTTTTTGCGAATAAAGCATTTGGATTAGGGGAAAAACTCATCGTTTCAAGCAGAAGTAACATCTTTTAATTATTTTGTGAATTATTTTACTGTATAAACACATTTGTTGTAGAAGAACTATTTTGAAAATATTAAGAATTTAGTTATTGGATTTATTGAGTATTACATATTTTGGGGTTATATCGTACAATATGTTTTAATCAGGTTGCTGACTTCTTAATTGAGTTGGTTACTTATATATTTACAGATTTACATATGTTTTTTTATAAAATGTGTATATGTTCTGTATAGATTTGGGTTTACGTATTTACCTCGAAAAATAAAAATAAATATAAAAAAGGAACAGTATCTATCAAATGTAAGTCATGTGATGATTCATCAATCGTGAATTGGCACCACCTCCTGTCATTAGCGCCACCTCCTTGGCATTGGCTCCATCTCTTTTGGAAAAATACAAAATTGTCTATTAAATCTGCAAGAAGCCAACGTGTTTGTGTAGGCAGCAACTAGTATATGTTGAACGCAAACGTTTCATGTCGTTAGCAAATTAATCGGGTGGTAATTTGCTCGTCACACAGGCATAAAACATCGATTTTTTTTCAAAACTCCAACATGCCACAACTTATAAAGGTCCTCACATTCGCAAATAAGTTGTAATTGTTTGTTTTTGTACATTTGTGGATGAATTAATCTTCTCTGAAACGCACTAGATTGCCCAATTTTCAAAATTATGCGAAATGTGTTGAAAAAAACATATAAAACCTACTCATCCTGATGAATTATCCGTGAACTTTCAAAACATTTGGTCCTCAGCGCCACCTTGGAAGTAGCATTGGCTCATTTATAAAATCATCGCAAAAAAGAGTTGCCGAGGTTTTTTGTTCAATACTGATATGTTGTATAAAACATTATACTGTAGAGAAAAAAATAAATTCTGTAGAGAAAAAAATAAATTATTGAAAGTTTGAAATTATACCATACCTTTGGTTAAGTTTATATCTGAAATTTACTTGATACTCTTCTGATGTTTGTGGCACTGGTATCCTAAAATGTTTGACACAAAATATTTGAAGTGCAGTTTTACATCCTAGATGCTCTTCTGATGTTTGTGGCACTGGTAGCCTATAATATTTTACACAAAATATTTGAAGTGCAGTTTTACAAGCTAGATGCTCTTCTAATGTTTGTGGCACTGGTAGCCTATAATATTTTACACAAAATATTTGAAGTTCAGTTTTACATGTCAGATGCTCTTCTGATGTTTGTGGCACTGGTAGCCTATAATATTTTACACAAAATATTTGAAGTGCAGTTTTACAAGCTAGATGCTCTTCTAATGTTTGTGGCACTGGTAGCCTATAATATTTTACACAAAATATTTGAAGTTCAGTTTTACATGCCAGATGCTCTTCTGATGTTTGTGGCACTGGTAGCCTATAATATTTTACACAAAATATTTGAAGTGCAGTTTTACAAGCTAGATGCTCTTCTAATGTTTGTGGCACTGGTAGCCTATAATATTTTACACAAAATATTTGAAGTTCAGTTTTACATGCCAGATGCTCTTCTGATGTTTGTGGCACTGGTAGCCTATAATATTTTACACAAAATATTTGAAGTGCAGTTTTACAAGCTAGATGCTCTTCTAATGTTTGTGGCACTGGTAGCCTATAATATTTTACACAAAATATTTGAAGTTCAGTTTTACATGCCAGATGCTCTTCTGATGTTTGTGGCACTGGTAGCCTATAATATTTTACACAAAATATTTGAAGTGCAGTTTTACAAGCTAGATGCTCTTCTAATGTTTGTGGCACTGGTAGCCTATAATATTTTACACAAAATATTTGAAGTTCAGTTTTACATGCCAGATGCTCTTCTGATGTTTGTGGCACTGGTAGCCTATAATATTTTACACAAAATATTTGAAGTGCAGTTTTACAAGCTAGATGCTCTTCTAATGTTTGTGGCACTGGTAGCCTATAATATTTTACACAAAATATTTGAAGTTCAGTTTTACATGCCAGATGCTCTTCTGATGTTTGTGGCACTGGTAGCCTATAATATTTTACACAAAATATTTGAAGTGCAGTTTTACAAGCTAGATGCTCTTCTAATGTTTGTGGCACTGGTAGCCTATAATATTTTACACAAAATATTTGAAGTTCAGTTTTACATGCCAGATGCTCTTCTGATGTTTGTGGCACTGGTAGCCTATAATATTTTACACAAAATATTTGAAGTGCAGTTTTACAAGCTAGATGCTCTTCTAATGTTTGTGGCACTGGTAGCCTATAATATTTTACACAAAATATTTGAAGTTCAGTTTTACATGCCAGATGCTCTTCTGATGTTTGTGGCACTGGTAGCCTATAATATTTTACACAAAATATTTGAAGTGCAGTTTTACAAGCTAGATGCTCTTCTAATGTTTGTGGCACTGGTAGCCTATAATATTTTACACAAAATATTTGAAGTTCAGTTTTACATGCCAGATGCTCTTCTGATGTTTGTGGCACTGGTAGCCTATAATATTTTACACAAAATATTTGAAGTGCAGTTTTACAAGCTAGATGCTCTTCTAATGTTTGTGGCACTGGTAGCCTATAATATTTTACACAAAATATTTGAAGTTCAGTTTTACATGCCAGATGCTCTTCTGATGTTTGTGGCACTGGTAGCCTATAATATTTTACACAAAATATTTGAAGTGCAGTTTTACAAGCTAGATGCTCTTCTAATGTTTGTGGCACTGGTAGCCTATAATATTTTACACAAAATATTTGAAGTTCAGTTTTACATGCCAGATGCTCTTCTGATGTTTGTGGCACTGGTAGCCTATAATATTTTACACAAAATATTTGAAGTGCAGTTTTACAAGCTAGATGCTCTTCTAATGTTTGTGGCACTGGTAGCCTATAATATTTTACACAAAATATTTGAAGTTCAGTTTTACATGCCAGATGCTCTTCTGATGTTTGTGGCACTGGTAGCCTATAATATTTTACACAAAATATTTGAAGTGCAGTTTTACAAGCTAGATGCTCTTCTAATGTTTGTGGCACTGGTAGCCTATAATATTTTACACAAAATATTTGAAGTTCAGTTTTACATGCCAGATGCTCTTCTGATGTTTGTGGCACTGGTAGCCTATAATATTTTACACAAAATATTTGAAGTGCAGTTTTACAAGCTAGATGCTCTTCTAATGTTTGTGGCACTGGTAGCCTATAATATTTTACACAAAATATTTGAAGTTCAGTTTTACATGCCAGATGCTCTTCTGATGTTTGTGGCACTGGTAGCCTATAATATTTTACACAAAATATTTGAAGTGCAGTTTTACAAGCTAGATGCTCTTCTAATGTTTGTGGCACTGGTAGCCTATAATATTTTACACAAAATATTTGAAGTTCAGTTTTACATGCCAGATGCTCTTCTGATGTTTGTGGCACTGGTAGCCTATAATATTTTACACAAAATATTTGAAGTTCAGTTTTACATGCT
>VMBQ01007088.1:0-14881 GCA_007657795.1 Dreissena rostriformis | reverse complement strand
CCACCACCACCACCACCACCACCACCACCACCACCACCACCACCACCACCACCACCACCACCACCACCACCACCACCACCACCACCACCACCACCACCACCACCACCACCACCACCACCACCACCACCACCACCACCACCACCACCACCACCACCACCACCACCACCACCACCACCACCACCACCACCACCACCACCACCACCACCACCACCACCACCACCACCACCACCACCACCACCACCACCACCACCACCACCACCACCACCACCACCACCACCACCACCACCACCACCACCACCACCACCACCACCACCACCACCACCACCACCACCACCACCACCACCACCACCACCACCACCACCACCACCACCACCACCACCACCACCACCACCACCACCACCACCACCACCACCACCACCACCACCACCACCACCACCACCACCACCACCACCACCGTCGTTGTTCACAGTGACAAAAAACGTATTCACACAATGGCTGCTACTACAACTTATAGTCCATATAGGGGGCATGCATGTTTTACAAACAGCCCTTGTTTAAAAAAAAATCGTCATGAAATGAAACTGTGTCCATGCCACGCATGGACACAGTTTAAAAATACAGTTAAAATGATAAAAATACAATCACTGTTAATGAAAAAGTCATGGAAAATTGCTTATTAAGCTTGAAATATAGATAATATATTACAAAAAAAAAATGTAGATCATGAAATGGATAGTTTTGTTTGAGAAAATCACCAAAATCATGTCCATTCCCAGTTTGATGTCTTATTCCCAATTCACATAATACAGTGTTCTCTGTACATTAATATTGTTCACAGTCATTGGACGGCGTGTCATGCGAAAGAATTCAAGAGTTCAAATGTCAAAATGGCCATAAATGATAATGGCATAATACTTAAAAATCGCCATAAATTAGCTTCTCTTGTTTTGTGAAGACTCCTGCAAAATATTCTGTATCAATGCAGCATGTGGGGGTATCAGTCTGTGATAAAGCTCTAGTTATAAATGTTTTTGTTTGTAAAAC
The DNA here is from genome assembly GCA_007657795.1 of Dreissena rostriformis. Lineage (NCBI taxonomy): Eukaryota > Metazoa > Mollusca > Bivalvia > Myida > Dreissenidae > Dreissena > Dreissena rostriformis. The sequence continues at coordinate 13,837 of VMBQ01007088.1, read as the reverse complement.
AAAATACAAATTTAATGATACCGTTCTGCCCAGTCATGCTGATCTCATGAAAACAAATTGTGTTTCTGATAAGCATGATTCACATTAATTAAGTGAAATTTACTGCCTGTATCAGTGAAAATGGAATGGCAAATGTTTCATGCTTGACTTTATGAAAATTGTGGATAGAGGTAAACATATTTGGATGCTTAGGGTAAATTAAAATTGCTTCCACTTTGGTTGTCGGATTTTGTATTTTTAGCTCAAGGGTGATGTTATAAAATGTCTCATTCAACATAAAAAATTATGCATGCTTGGTACCAGTATATGGAAATTTTAAAGGGGAATGTCACATGAGGTATATAGTACCTCTAGTCCTCACAATTAGCAATGCCATAGTCTCACATTGGAAAAACCAGAACTCTTATAGTATTGTTGAGGTATGGTTCATAGATATTTTATATTTAAAGTTCACAAACAAGATAACATTAGGTATATATGTTTTGATCTGTGCTTAGTATAATATGTTCAAGTTGTGAACTTCATGGTATTTAAATGACTGGAACGCTCATGTGTGTGTATAAGTATAGTTCTCATTCATAATTTTATAAAGCATATAATATAAAATAACTAGTACAATTGCAGTTTCATTGTGCTACATTAACTAGAAAAAAATTGTTACAAATAAAGTATGGCTTGTTGTTTTTTTATAGCATATACTTTCAACGTCTTTATCAATACATATAGCTCTGCCCATAATATGTTGCAAAAGATACGGCCGTAGATTTCTTTCTTTATTTATGGCAAATCAACCCCATGTTGTGTTAGTATGCAATAAATATGCTTTTGACCAACTGAGCCAAGTTTTTCAAAATGTTAACACATTGGTTAATGATAACCATGGTTAATTTTGTAAAGCAGGTAAATTGATAGTCATCAGTGAATTCAACAATGCCCAAAATCAAAAAAATTGTTGAACAGGGCTGCAGAATTTAGTCTTCATAGTAAAGATTAAGCCAGTAAAGAATGAGAAATTTCACCAGTGCTGCAGAATTTAGTCTTCATATTAAAGATTACACCAGTAAAGAATGAGAAATTTCTCTCAAAACTTCTAAAACGGTTAATTTAACTAATGGTTAACATTTTCTACAACTGGATCTTGCTGAATTTCAGGGAGGGCATCATACAGCCAAGCACGATTGGTGAGGATGGGAGACCGGTGCCTGTGTCCCACATCCTGCAGCTAGTTGAGAACCAGCCAAACATTCCACCTACAGAAGAGCACGATGACAATTAGGGTAGAGGACACAGCAGTGTGGAATGGGTGAAAAATGAGTTCTAGTCCATGGAGAATTTCATGAAAAAAATCAGAAAACAAACAAGTGACTATACTAAGTTTTCATACCGTTGCTAACTACCATTTGTGCTGTTGCATAATTCATTCAAGAAGATGCACACAACATGGAGAATTGTCCATATAAATGTATTATGTTGATTTGCGTGACTGATTCTGTTGATTTACTTGACATTCTGAACAGACTGACGATAGGGACGGAACCCCCATACGGGAGGCCCTTTTACTGTACGAAACAAACTCCAAACTCTTATTGAAATTCTCCCTTTACTGCCTTATTTTAATTTAATACACAATATTGTGCTGGCATTTTATACCATTATCATTATGCCAGATGGTTGTGTAATAAAGTCACAACAGTTGTGCACAAACATCTTTTAGTTAATCGTTTAACAAGAACGATCGTAATGATAAACATAAACGGGAAATAAACACGTAACAAGATAATTCCCATACATGTTATTCAAGTTATACAAGTTCTTCAACAATATCCATTGGGCATGAAATACTTCAGAATTCCATTTATGAAATACTGTCTGGTTGTTTTTATATACTCAATGATTAATTGACATATGGTAAAGATTAAATTATAAAGTTCATAAATTAAATATAAGAAATAAAATATTTAAAAATTGAATATACACATAATAAATGTATGACAATGTCACAGTACATGAACACAATTTGCAATTCAAACAATTGATAATATGTTGATAATAAACTGCTAACGCTTTATATTCATCATTTTGAACCTTAAACAGATATCTGTTTTTAGTCAACTCTACTAAATGTTTACTTGTATGACAGTAACATTATCGTTGTTGGACTAGAAGGGCATATGATTGCCACGCACTTGAAGTCATTGTTGTATGTGTAGTATGTATACTTGTGCACAAATCTATTTAAAGGCTTTACTTTATTGTTGGAGCCTCCTTCTAGCAAAAGGAGGCTTTATGGAATACACTTTGGATCAAGTGTTTTACCAACACTGTTGCCTTCAATGCTGGACCATTGTTGAAAGTACAGTGGGCAGTACATACATGTTTTCAAATCCTAATACTGTAATAGTAATTATTTGGTATATTACGTGTTACATATTGTTGATGTTGTTGCTTTGTGTTATGTCATTGGTATTTTATGAATTAAAAGAGGACATTGCCCTATGTTTGAGATGTATTGTAAATTAATGTGCAGTTACACATAAACATTGATATACATTTGTATATATAATATTTGTATAATAATATAACAGTATAGTACTGGATTCCAGACTGAAATCAATAATTCGAGCTCTTCACACATGTATACTCTAAATTGTTTGTATCAAACATTGTGTTTTATTTATAGATTATTTTGTTCTCGGAAGAACTCTGCTCCAGATAGGATTTTGTGATACATCATTGTCCGTCACCCATAAACTACTTTGAAACAAGTTTTTAGAATAGGCTAGAAGTGATGTGGATGTTATAACCAAAAAGGAAAATAAATGCTCTTGTTGTGAACACTTGAGTTAATTTTACTGAGCCTGTGGAAGTGATTTTGTACTTTAGAAAGTTCAAAGTGAACAAATCACATATTAATTCTGTATGTTTTGCTTGAGCTGAACTTTGTTCCTTTTAAAATCTTGTTTGAAATAAATAGACTTGTTGATATCTCTGGCTACCCCAAAAATAAAAATATTATTTTAAGGTTAATATTTTTGTTGATTTCCAACATACCCCGGTATGTTTTCTTGTTGATTTCCAACATGCCCCAGTATGTTTTCTTGTTGATTTCCAACATACCCCGGTATGTTTTGTAAGGGGCAGGCAGTTTTCATTACAATGTGTTGTGACCCTGGAACTGTGCTTTGCTCATGTGAATGACCACTTTTGATTGGTTGAATATTTATGTTATGGAAGTTTAACAGCAGTCATTTGTTAGTGCATGTGCGTTTTCAGTATTTAGTGAAAATGAAATTTACCTTTATATTTGTTATAACTGTTGATCAGTTGTAGTTAAGGTGCTAAACAGGTCTGAGCAAGAAGTATATCAGCATTACTCTTGCAATGTAAACGTTGTTATGAACTCTTTTGAATATTCATGTTAAGCAGTTGTGTTTCTCTAATTTACAAAGCATTTCATTTGTTAGACTGTCAATTTCTAGTGTATGAAGTGGCAATTCAGTAAATTTATTAAAAGATCAAAATCATGAATCCACAAAATTGTAAATACTTGTATTTAAACGAGACGTTTTTAAGTTAAAACTGTTTATTGCAGGATGACAAGTTTTACATGTTCACTAGTCTTTGAATGCATTCACATAACAGCTTGTGTAGTCAAATAGTATTATGTGTTAACAAGGGATAATCCAAAAATGCTGGATGTGATTTAAAGTAAAAATGTGTTTATTTTGCAAATACTCCATACATAATGTAAACGATGTCAAATGACTCAAACGAGGCCTTGAGTGTCTTATTAAACTTTTATTACACGTGCTGAAGCACATGTTAAATAATGTAAAATTATAATGCTTTGAAATATTGAAAGACTTGGAAGAGGTTTTATTTTTGCAAATGTAGAACAAATTGTTTCAAATGTCAGTTTTACTACCACAATCCTTATATTTCTTGGTTATCCCTTGTTGGACAACACATCAATGTATTTATCAGCTAATTATTGTATAAAAAACCTGTTAATATATTTGTAGTGCGGAACAATGCATTTTCCTACGTTTTTAGCAAGACTCTTCATCATATAGTTTGAGCTATACTACTCACCCAATTGTCGGTGTCTGCATTTTGTCTGAGTTCTGGTTAAGGGAATACAAATTTGATTCTATGTTTAGTGTCTACTTCAATTCTGAAACCCACCAATCAGGCAGGAAAAAAACATACAACTGGTCAATATATTTTTTTTTATTTTGTAACTTTTTTAATGCATTCGTACAATTTGTAAAAATAAACCTATCAATAATTATCATCATCATGTTGTAAGTCACCTACATGTATATAACGTATATTTTAACTGTAAATATGACCAATAGCACTCTTCTTTTGTTTAAAATCACACCAGCAATATCCATAATCAACTTTAAGCCATGATACAGAACTATTTTAGATCTACATATTTTCGATGTCAATTCAAAATATAAAACGTCACTTCAAGCTAGTATACATGCTGACCTCTAGAAATACAAAACCTTAATTATTCCTTTCAATAAATGTAGTTTGGATGGAGGTCTTTTGCTGTTAACCTCTATTCCTGTATATTCGGCCACTTAAGAGTTAAATTGACTTTTTATATGGAATGAAAACGTTTTCAACATAAGTGAGACATTTAATTAAATTTTGAATGTCTGAACAACAAAATAAATGCAAAATAATTTGCATATCAGGTATTTCCTTAGTAACAGGCCAATTCTAGGAAGGAACCCTAGCAATTCTGATTTGTTAATATCTTTCCTATCAATCTGTTCAGTCATCATTTTTATAGGAAAACACTAAATTTGTGTAATATTTTTTTATATAAATCATTAAATAAATATTCTAATAGATGAATAAATACAAGAATACTATATACAAGTGAATATTTTCAAAATTATTGGCATTTACTAAACATGTGTAGCAAATTTTGATAATTTTTTACCTAAATTATAATTTTTCCCAACAAAATCTAAAATTCACATGTTTTGAACCAAAAAAACAAATTTTGTGTGATAGAATTTTCTCAATAAAGATAAATAACTCAAGTTTTATCAGAAATATATCATAATTTCCAATATAAGGGGGTGGCCGAATCTATAGGAATGGATGAAACTATAGGAAAGAAGGATATTTTGTGTGAAGAAAGCGTAAATGCAGTCTCATTTGGATTACATCAAGGTCCTGTCAGGTCAAGGTCACTTTACCAAATATAGAAAAAAAAAAAAAAAAAAACGTTTATAAATACTGAATAACTTTACTTTGATTTGAGGTATTGTGCTGCAATTTGATGTGTAGCTAGCATACATGCAGACTTAGCTAAGAATTGAATTTGGGGCGAGTCAGGTCAAGTTGAAGGTTTATTTTACTAAAATAGAAAAATAGTTTCGGCTAATTTACTAGTTTTGATGGAGGTTTTGCATTAACATGGTGTGTACCACAGTGTATGTAGCTTATCTGAAGACCTTACTTTGGATTGCATGGTTATTTAACAAAAAATTGGTATAATGATGAAAATCCTGTATTATGGCAGGTTTCTTGTAGTAATCTTAATTCAATTATTAGGTTTAATTTTGCACATAACTATTGCAGATATTCATATATAGTTCAATATGTCTGCATACATTATATCAGGTGACTGACAGAAAGTACATTACACTATCATAAAGGAATAATAGTTTAGCAATAGTCTTGTAACAGCTCTTGCTGCGCATACATATGCATTTAAATTTGTAAAATAACTTATGTCATTTATGTAGGTAACTGTTTAGATCCCTTTAAATGGACTTGTTCACATATTTTGCAAACCAGTTTTTCATTTTTGTCATAGATTTAAAAAAAGAATTTTGTACATCAGGAAACAATATAAAACTATACATACATTCTGGTTAATGAGAAATCATCACTTAAAATTGTTAAATAAAGCATTACAGACACGAAACGATTAAATATTTTGGCCAAAATCTATGAACAAGTCTCTAAGTTATTTAGTTCAGTATAAGACAGTTGAAATCCAAATGTATATTACTAATATCACTGTAAAATTAATTTTGTACTTTTCTTAAAAAAAACGTATGAATTCAATGAGCTTAGATTATTAAATTTCTTTTTCTTCAATCAATTCAAGCAAAAATAAAACTTTAAAATATATGTTTCTACTGCATGTTGTCTTTCCTTTGTATAAGCCAAAATGTTGTTAATAAAAACGGTATTCAATAAATCGTCTACAGCATGCATGGTGTTTGTAATTCTTGTTCAAGGTACAGGTTAGTATTTTCAAAAGTCTTGGTTTGTTTGATTTTTTTGCCATATTTTGCCGACATCCTGGAGCAAGAAAGAAGGAAGGAGCGTCAAATCAACACCAAAGGGCCAGGTTACATCAACTTTGTCAGGGAAGGACAGAAGGCAAAGGGTAGCCAGAACACAAGCCTGCTACAAGAGGCCAGACACTGGGAGATGAAGGTCGATCTCCAACAGAAACTTGTATTCCCAGATGTTGTTCAAACAAACCTACGCCCTGATATAGTCATCTGGTCAACAGCTCCAAAGAAGATGATACTCCTGGAACTGACTGTCCCTTGGGAAGAAAGAACTGATGAGGCAAATGAAAGGAAGCGGTCAAAGTACCAAGAACTGGCAGACATGTGCAGGGAGAGAGGGTACACCACCTGGATCTTCCCTGTAGAAGTAGGATGTAGGGGCTTCCCTGCACAATCTGTGTGGAAAGCGCTAGGAGCTTTGGGCATCAAAGGCAGTGCTAGGAAAAGCTCTGTACGGGCCCTTGGCAAGGCGGCAGAGAGGGCGTCCAGTTGGCTCTGGCTACGACGCAATGAAATGGCATGGAAGCCATCACAGACGAGCAGTGCTTGGTCACCACTGCTGCCCCGCCATCAAGAGGGTGTTCCGAGATAAGGGGCGAAACACCTGATGACTGATGGGAACTCGGCTGATGACGTCTGTGTTACGCAGTAACCACTGTATTACTCAACAGTATTGCATTTATGTTATTAATGACAGTCAGTTTACCGTCTCATTATTCTTGGGTAAGCTACTTTACCAGTATCAAGTTAACAACCTTATGTGCCTCATTAAATCAGCGGAAATCAGAGGTAAATGGAGAATGGTGGTAAAAAAAATCAGAATCAATCTTCAAGCAATTTATGTGGCATGACATTCAAAATCACAATCCTCAGTAATTCTTGGTAGTCAGTGTGCTGATTTCGAGTGTTCTGTAAGAGGCCGAACCAGACAACCTCAAGTTGAGGTTTTACTTAAGCATACATGCCAGACGTCCCGATCTCGGCGGGACAGTCCTGCTTTTGGGCCCTTTGTCCCGGCATCCCGATATGAGACGATTTGTCCCGACATTCGAAAATAACGATGTAAGGTCTATAAGTTCCCAATAAAATTCGCTTTTCAAGCTCTGTCTGGCTAAAACCAACCATCGCTAATCCCTTTATTGCCCCCAATTAACAACCCACTTCTACTACTCGATTGCTCCAGTGTTGTTTTTGACACCTTATCAGCGATTAAGTAAGGTGGTCAGAAGGAGTAATATAAATCATGTAGACTTTTATCAGTTAAAATTTGCTCAATGAAAAATCAGGCAGGATTTAATAATAACAAGAGTGCCAAATTGTCACAAGATACGCCCGTTCTACTAAGTGACACCGTGACCTAGTTTTTGACCCAACATGACCCATATTCGAACTTGACCTAGATATTGTCTAGATCCTACTTCTGACAAAGTTTGGTGAAGATCGGATGAAAACTATTTGAATTAGAGAGCGGACACTGCTGTGGACACCGCCTCCGCCCGCCCGCCGCCCGCCCGCCCGCCAAGGGTGAAACTATTATACGTCCCGTTTTGTAAAAACGGGCGTATAAAAATTGATTTTAGGTTGATGACAATGATAAACAGTTGCCTTTCTATAGTACCCATGCACAGTGAAAAACTCATGTACCTGTGGAAATCATGATTAGATTGAAGGAAAAATGAAACTTACCAATAAACATGTTGTTAAAAATAACTCGTTTCAAAAATCGCGAAAAAAATAAACCCGATGAAAATATCGCAAAATAAAACTGGATAAAAATATTGCATAAAAATATTGCATGTGTTAATCGGTTGCATGTCTCCAATCAGACCTGACTGATATATAATCTATATACTACCTCTGACCAAGTTTGGTGAATTCAACTTGAACTAGAGCTTTGTCACTGAATGTGACTTATACCCCCATACCACTTTGACGCAGGATAAAAAGTTGTTTAAAAGTTTCGGATGAATACAATTTGAATTAGAGTCCGGACAAAGTGGCGCCGTTGAAAATGCACTAATTGACCCTATGACCTAGTTCTTGACCCGACATGACCCATATTCGAACTTGACCTAGATATCAACTAGATGCAACTACTGACCAAGTTTGGTAAAGATCGGATGAATACAATTTGAATAAGAGTCCGGACAAAGTGGCGCTGTTGAAAATGGACTAATTGACCCTATGACCTAGTTTTTTACCTGGCATGACCCATATTCGAACTTGGCCTAGATATCAACTAGATGCAACTACTGACCAAGTTTGGTGAAGATAAGATTTATACAATTTGAATTAGAGTCCGGACAAAGTAAAATGCACTAATTGACCCTTTGACCTAGTTTTTGACCCAGCATGACCCATATTCGGACTTGACCTAGATATCAACTAGATGCAACTACTGACCAAGTTTGGTGAAGATCGGATGAATACAATTTGAATTAGAGTCCGGACAAAGTGGCGCCGTTGAAAATGCACTAATTGACCCTATGACCTAGTTTTTGACCCGGCATGACCCATATTCGAANGAAATCCGTCAATGCCATTTGGCGTGCATCATCCTCTTATCCATATATATACTTATATCAAGTTTCAATGAAATCCGTCAAAGCACTTCCAAGATATGGCTCCGGACACAAAAGTGCCGGACGGACGGACAGCCGGACGGACGGACAACGCCAAAACAATATCCCTCCGCCTCTGGCGGAGGATATATACTCATACCAAGTTTCAATGAAATCCGCCAAAGCACTTCCAAGATATGGCTCCGGACACAATAGTGCCTATAGTAAAAAGCATTTTTTCAAGATATAAAGGGCCATAACTCTGTTTTTAACAGATGGTGTACAATGCCATTTGGCGTGCATCATCCTCTTATGCGTATATTTACTCGTACACAGTTTCAATGAAATCCGCCAAAGCACTTCCAAGATATGGCTCCGGACACAAAAGTGCCGGACGGACGGATGGACGGACGGACAGCCGGACGGACGGACAACGCCAAAACAATATCCCTCCGCCTCTGGCGGGGGATAATGAACTGGCTGGAACAGTTCGTTTTATTGGATTGTTCACCGTTTTTTCAACAGTATTTCAGATACATGTATACAACATCAGTCAGTTTACAAACTAACACTTTCCTGGGATAGCTGGGCTACCAGTACTTAGTTTACTTATGCCAATAACTGATGACTGCCCCTTTTTGTATCAGAGGTAGGGGGAAAATGGCTATAGAAAGGATTGTATGACCAGTTCCTACACAAGTCACTCGGTCAGCAGCTGGAGCGTGCTCGTCGCGACCGAGGCGAGAGTCGCCCACAGAAGATCTTCTCACCTGGGGAACTTCTGCGGGTGGCTCTGCTAATCCAGCTGAGTCCGTCACCCTCGAGCCGGACGTCTTCCACACTGCTGGGATTGCTGTCTTCTCCAAGATGCAGCGGACTTGTCATCCGCTGTTTATCGTTGAGAGTTCGCTGGCCCGTACCTGCCAGAGGTCCCGTCTGTAGAGGGACGGGTACGGTGGGACAGCGACACCACCAGTGTGGAGGACATACGGGACGGACACATGGGCTTGCGCTTAGCGCGGGGCTGGAACCCATGAACATCGAGGGGGTGGCTTTAGAGAGGGACCCCAGTACTCAGTGCGCTCAACGCGAAGGGGAAACCGTCTCGGGGATGAAGACGACAGCCGGTGACAGCGAGAGGGGCCATAAAGGCAGAGGAGCTTGCACTCCCTTGGCGGAGGCGTCCAGACAGGATTGTCTTGTAATTGTCAATTTTTTTACCAGTGCACATTAAGGTCTCATTGGCCACCATGCACTGGTATATTTGGATCTAAATTATATCTTTGGCGAATACCTGGGCAGCCGGGGTAAATTTGACTTACTTTGGCTCATAATTAATCTTTTCCCCTGAAAGGTCACAGGGGCAGGTCCAGCTACAATGACTCCGTGAAGGGGCGTGCATGGACCTGTAAATAAACTCTGAACAACTACTACAACTCCTACACAAGTTATATGGCTCAGCCAGGGATAGAACCCATGATCTTAGATCTATCATCCAGCGTTCTACCACTGAGCTAGCAGGCCCAAACTGGCTTGAACAGGATTTCTTGTAAACACCTTGTTTTACCTTGAGGATTCAATTTTGATCATTTAACATACTTTACGGTTGCCAGTACCATAATCTAATGGAATTCAGTGTGAAATGTGTATATGCTGTTTAATCACAATTGAAAGTCTTCTTAGGGAATGTTTGTATGGGTATAAACTGTACTTAATATGACTTTTGTATCTATTTAACTTCATTTTACAAGCTACTTTGACCATGACCTTCACCTTCTTCCTCCCCTTCCTGGTTAACATCATACAAAGCATGGTTGTAGGTCAAATATTATTAGATATCTCGCAAAAATTAATGGTCTACGGACCAATATTTGACTGACAAGTGGACAGGTGCAAAGCAATATACCCCAGCTTCTTTTAAGAGGGGCATAATAATCGTGTTATAGAAATTTCAAGTTGCAAAAAGTGACATTTTTTACGCAGGATAATAAAAATTCCATAGGCAAAAACTCTTATTATAAGAATGACAAATATTGTAGGTTGGAAAGTGTTGAAGTACATTGTTTGTGTCTACAAACAGATCGGCAGACAAACTTAGTAAATCCAGGATACTCCCTCTTCTTTGACGAGGGGGGAGGTGGGAGAATAAAATATATTAATATTTGCATCCTGGAAAATAGCGAGATTAACAAAAGTAAACATTAAAACGTAACATTGTTTTTATTAACCTTAACAATACATTGAACATTTTTTATAACGTGGAAATATCATGTATGATTTCTTTCTCAATTTTATCACATTACCGCTTTTCTGCAATAATTAACATATAAAAAAGCCAATATGAACACATATTAATCCTATATAAACAAAAATCAATAAATAATTTGTATATAACTTCTAAACTTATTCATAATTCTAACTCCATAGAATTTAATCCATTAGATTAAAAGAAAAGTTAACTACTCACAAAATAAAATAAAAAATTCAAGAATCAGTAAAACATGTAATAATATCACAACACAGCATCCACCTAGTAAATTTAAAAGGGCAATCAATGGACATTGATTACCCAAACTAAGAGTTAAATACCCAAAATGTGCCAGCTTACAAACATGTCTGTTGTTCTTGCATGTTGTGCTTATAATATACACATGTAATGGTAATCATGTAACAAACAACACATTTTTAGGAACCTATCATTCTAAAAATGAGTGTTCATCTTTGATATCATGTTGATCGAAATAACATATATTCATCTTACTTTGTCAAAAACATAGACACTGGTATGACAAAATGGATAACTAATGGTTTCAGATTATGATGAGACTAACATATGAGCAATTGTAAGTTAGAAGGTCGATATTGTATTAAAACAGCAACCAGTGAACATTTCATATTGTAAATGAATTAAGCAGCCTTTAAGGAAACATCATAACAAAAATAAAGTATGTTTAACAGTATAAACTTTGCATGTATAAACACTATTAACTCTGAATGTATCAACATTTTATTTCAAAGAGAACAAGGGACATCACTGAAGGTTATGAATACTCTCACATACCATTTTGACAGCTATGTCCACTTTAAGTTGTAATGCTTCGCCAGAGAAAATGTAAGGACTCCAAATGACAAGTGCAAGATGAACAAGAGATTTGTTTGTCAGAAACAGAATGCCCCCAACTTGCGCCACTTTGATTTAAAAAAAATAAAGTTGGACCTTTGACCTTGAAGGATGACCTTGACCTTTCACCACTCAAAATGTGCAGCTCCATGAGATACAAATGCATGCCAAATATCAAGTTGCTATGATCAATATTGCAAAAGTTATGACCAAACTTTAAGATAGGTTAAAGTTTTGGACAGACAGAATGACAGACAGACCAAAAACAATATACATATACCCCTTTTTTTTTAAAAAGGGGGGCATAAAAATGTTCTTGAACATACAACAGAGAATATGAAGTTAGACCTCTGGCAAGCACTTTTTTTGACCATAAAGCATTTGATTGTTTGCCTTAAGTATAAACCTTGATAGTTATGGTAGTTATCCATTCTGTATGTGTGACACAAATTCTCATATAGGTTTAAATGTGTTCAATGTCCTTCCATGCATTTGGAAGATAGATCACTGACAAGCACTTTTTTAATAATAAAAAGATATTTTGACCTTCAAACTTATTATATGCTCTTTACCCCTAAGGTAAACATTTTGTTTGTGCATGGGACACTTCATCTTTTAATGCATTGGGAAGTTAGAGCTGGGATACACCACTTTGACCATACAATGCTCTTTATATAATTTACCTAAAACGTTTACCTTGACACTAGCCATTTGCTACTTGCACCATACAAACTGTCCAATATAGGTTAACATTTGGGCCAATCTGTGCTTATCAGCAGGATTTAAGGGTTCAAACATTAATTTCAAGACAGACAAAAAGACAGACCAAAGAACAGACACACAGGACATGGTGATTCCTAAATTGCACTCCCTTGTTCTGGGTAGAGGGCATACAATAGTATAAACATTATTTTTTTGTTTTCAATTATGAGGAAAATGTTAATCTCACCGAAGAAAACATTTCACATAACACATTTGTAGGATTGATTAAGAAACTATTTTAGAATTGCAATGCAGATTAATAGCAACATGCTCAACCACTTTACCCTTTTTTTTAAATATCACAGCTTAATGTGAATTATTTTATCTACAAACAAGATTAAAATGGTGTAAAAAATCTCTGTAATTCAATAAAAATACAGCTAACCATGGAGCAAAAGATTAACATTCACAATTGAACTTAAATGGCTGAAGTTACACCATAATGGCCCTGGTAGGAACACTTGATTTCCTTTTCTTTCTTGGTTCAGCCTGATACTCATCCTGGGTATTGGAGATTTCAAAGTCTTGGTCCTTAAACACAAAGGGCATCACAATGGTGAGAATGGGATGAATACAATTAAGAAAATATACATCTAAACCAACTGTTTATATAAATTACTAAAAGTTGTATGGTAACTATTTATGTTATATTATGCTTAGCAAAACAATCCCAAGTCAAAACATGGTGTTTTGCTTAAAAACCTATAGAAGGCAGTGTGCTAGCCACCTCAACACAAGCAATTAATAAAAAAAATCTTAGATATTGACAATGCTGAAAAAAAGTACCTCATTATTTTTGGGGAATGCTCTTTTCCTAGACCTGTCTTTGTTGCCTTTGGAATGTGTGCCTATACTGAATTCACTCTTATTAATAACATCGTGTCCATCTGATCCCTGCAATGGATATTTGTGATACAATGGTTATTAGATACTTCAAAAGTCTGCATTTTACCCATACACAATTTTAAAATTAATATATAATATGAAACTCAAATAAAGATATATATGATAGGAAAACAGGACAAAACTAGAGCTTTGTCACTGACGTGACGTATACC
>VMBQ01007087.1:26835-38047 GCA_007657795.1 Dreissena rostriformis | reverse complement strand
TTTTTTTTTTTGGGGGGGGGGGGGGGGTTGGGGTTGGAATTGTATATTACTTGTTAGAAAGCCAAAAATATAGAAAAACTCACGTAGGCATTCATAGTGTTTGATTTCAGGTACATGTACATATCAGATGCATTTATCAATAAAAGTTATTTACATATATATTTACATACATGTTTAACAGTTTACAAAATAACATTTGTTATTTACACACACACACGCATATATATATATACAAATATTTGGTATCATATAACATTTTTACAACGTTGGTATTGTAATTGGTGCATGTGTATTTTGCGATTGATGTTGGTGTTGTGTGGCCTTTCATATTTAAGCTCATAACGATATTACTATCCGATATATTAACGCGTGCTTCCGTTACACAATCGATTTATAAGTGGAGCAATGTGTCTGGAAATAATCGGATTAACTACCGTCGTGGATACAGTTAAATAGATTTTATCATGGTAAGTCAACGTTGTAAGTGTGGTACAGTTTTACAAGCTTGACAACCTAACCCGAAATCAAAACGTTAGGTTGAGGCGCATGTGTAAAGTTGACCAACTTTTATTAAATAAGTGTGTAAGTCTGCTCATGCCTCATGTTAGTCAAGTAATCTAATTCAAGGAATTAGGTTACTACACATGATAGAACTATATGTATATACTAATGATACAATTGAGTGGCTTGATATGTGATGGCCAATTTATCATGATAACAATTTTTGAAGATTTAAAAGTTACACATTTAGACAATTAGAGCACACATTTATCAAGATTGTTATGTGGTAAACAAATGCATTGTATTTGCGTTCACAAATAAGTAAACCTTACAAATTATGCACATTTTGTAAGTTTTAGTAACAACATAGAATAAAATAGCATGATATATGATGGACAACTGTTATAAACTTAGATACATACATGTACACCTACATAAAAATGGGCAATATACATATACTGGCTTACATGTTAATAAAATATGATGTTTACTAACTAATGACGTTTATTTGATTATTATGTTTGCAATACACCTAATAAACATAATTGTGTGTTATGTTGTATCTATTTGTAATATCAGTGTATTTTTGTCTATTTCAGGTACCACTACTGTTTCTTGACACAAATTGTTTTTCTACTAATTTGGTTAAAAAATAGTGGTGTGTGTTTTCATCGGTGCTGTAATAAGAGGCTGAGAAAACAAAGAAAAGATGGATTGCCATTTTACACATTGACAGGTTTGACAGGCTCGCATGGTTGTGAGTATGATTATATTTATTTTAATCAGTAATAGGTGATTAATAACTAATTCTGTGAGTATATATTTTCTCTTAGCACCAGTGATTTATGTATATATATTCATATATATGATGTACCTGATGCTGCTTCCTCCTTTCAATGATATTGCAGGGCGGAGTCAGGTGTCAGACGGGATATCAATCAGGTTGTTTGTGATTCGGTAAATCATAGTGACCTTAGCAGTTTGTCGCCTCTCTTGAAGGACAGCGCGTCTCTGAACGGCTTCTATAGCTTGTCAATGCTTATCAATGCCATTATATATTTAAAGGTCTACTTTCCAATCCAATTACGTTGACATTTCGGAATAAATTAAGAAGAAAACAGTTAAAACATATCATTAATGCTGTTCAAAACAATCTTCCATCGTATACCGTACTTTCGACTGTTTTCGATTTGAAGGAGCAAATTTCAGTTGCTTGATCTGGCTTACATAAATACATCGTTTCTAGTTTTGACCGTGACCTTGTAAACATTAGCAAATTCTATATCATCAATTAGAAATTAGCATGGGTATAAAACGTCTTGAATCTTAGTAATATGTAAAGAATGTTCAAACGTATTAAATAAAAAGAAAAGAAGTTAAGTATAACCACTAAAGCAAAAAAAATATCCTCTATACAATTTGATAATTTTCTAACGCAATACGTATTCAAATCAATGTAGCTCTCTTATTTTTGAACGGTTTTTGTTGAAATTTAGACTTAGAATAAATCAACACATATCTAATACATGTAAATTTAATTAAAATTGATCAGCAAAAACATGACTTCACAAATTAAAACTTCACTGCAAAAGTGTAATTCTAAAAATCGTACAACGTAAAATAATAACAATGTGAAAAAAGTATCAAATTCGAGTGGCTAATACCTTGTGTGTTCTCCCATGGCTCTATCATCAGTTGCAGATCTATGTCTCATTGAAGCCACGTTATTGATAATAAATCGTTTATGGATATTTCACCACTCTTTCAGAAGGGCCTGTTCCATTTCACACAGAGTGGTTGAGTCACTGGTCTTCTCCATACCCGCCTGTCCAGTTCATCCCAAAAGTGTTCTATTACACATAGATCGGGTAACATTAGAGGGAAAAGAAGCAGACGAACGTTCTGTTGTTTGAGTAATGCCTGCTTCGGGCGTGCTGTATGAGCAACAAAACCATGCCGCGTCCACCGGCCCGTAAGTGCCGAACTGAAATTGTGCGCAAAATTTCCTGCTCAAAGGTTCCTGTGGATTATTTCCAAATTTGTCGTGGTGTGTTAAGACGTTCAGGCCACACAATACTTGGCTCATACGCTGGTGCTGACGAGCCAATCAGTTACGCAACTGCCGGTCGCGTGGTGTAAGAATGCTCGTATAGTCCCCTAGCGCAGAGTCGCCTAACAACAGTTTTAGTACATACGGGTCTACCGTTCGTTCAAAGAGTCGACCGCGCGGTATCTGCTGCTGAAGTGATGCGGTTTTGAAGATGATCGGCAATAATCTGGACATCTTGTAACGCCGTTGTAATCTTTCTGCGAGGTTGCATTGTCCCATCTTCTATGTTGGAACTGCTACCAAAACCTAGCTATGGGTGATACATGTCTTCCAAAGACACGCGCAATCTTAAACAAAAACCATACGAAGAACACCTTTCTGAATTAAACATTAAGCTGTATAAATTAGTTATATTTAGTTAAGCTATGATTCATACAAATTTAACTTTATATTTCACAAAGTGTTAATAATACGCATAAACGTCTTTATGCCTGACTATTCTGCGGTTGCGCTCTTGAATATTCATACGATTCATATGTTTAAAAAAATGTTTTGCTGGTATAAAAACCAACATAGAGTGATGAAATTGAAACAGAATTAAGAATTGTATCGCGTTTCACCATTTCCACGTGTAAACAGATAAAACCATAACTACCCCAGGTGCTAAAGCGTTCGATCGCAAGGGATAGATTATTAAACCGAGTATAGTATTTGCTATATTCTGTTATATTTATTCAATGTTTATGAAAAAAAACGAAAAAAAAACTTTTCTCCCTTGACACTGGTCCCCTTTAAAAAAAAATCTACTGTTCATAAAACAGATTCGAAACAGAGTTTTTTTTCAGACAAATCCTACCGATACAAAATTCGATATCCCATTATTCCTGCAAGTATGACCGATAAGACCATTCAAAGTTTATGATGAACAATTTCTTCTTAAAGACTCAAGTCGTGTACAATTGAAATCTATCACTACAAATTAACATGTTTAACTTTATGAATACAAATTAGACTCGAATGTAAGGCATCAATGTGCCCACTATTTATATACATAGTATTTATTGTACAAACTATAGCATATAGTTTTGAAGTAAATCGGTTAAACATTTTGTGTGTTTATATTTCTTGAATAATTTTGTCTGGCTTCGGAAATTCGTATTTGTGCTGCTTAACTCAAGTCATGTGATATGTATTTCTTATTATAATACCACACTCTTACATTGCGGTTTAAAGGTTATTGAAATACTTGGATTCGATTGTATTTTTTTCACATACATACACATACCGATATATGAGCCAGGTGTAATATTTCGGTGTCCAGGAACGGTATCAATACATGTACGCTGTGTTCAATGTGTTCGGGCAGTGGTTTTTTAACCGAACTTACATGGGTAAACAAGTGGACATAGGTAGCTGTGTTTACTTTTCAGATGTGCAATGTTACTGCCGTGACTGAAATACCACTCGCATTTAATGTTGTATGATGGCGTGTTTGATCGATTTTAAAACAATAAAAACATTAAAATATGGAATCAAGATATTTCTTTTTTTTTACACTTTTGTGATTTGTGATTGTTATTTTTAGTGTGTTGTTTTGGTTTTTGCTTGGATCATTCAAAGATGATCACAGATTTAATCCATTTTCGTTTGCCTATGTAATGTGACTCTTTTTTCATTTTGTCATTTAAGTACAAGCTCTCTGCTTTATGTTACTTTTTGCGCGATAAAACCGGACCTCAAATGCATTGCATTGACTTTTCCAAAGTGATGACTCCAGCCTTTATCATGCTTTTTTATGTCATATTGCTTATATTATGTTGGATTGTATAGGCAATTGTCATCTGTCTCAAAACAAGAGAATAGCGGACACGAATTTCTCACCTNAATCTTATTTATAAATAGTTATAACTGATCCAAGTAGTGAGTGCGGCCTTGTGACAGTTTGGTAAACATTAATAAAACAAGTGTAAACAGCATGTACACGATAATTTTTACAAATAGTAGCGACGAATGTAAAATTAAAAAATGCAAGAGAAAAATATAAATTATATATATTGTGTGTTTGGTTAAAATGGGTTGTGTTCTTTATTTTCTACTTCTACTTCGTACTTCCTACAGTCAATTGCTTACTATTACATGAAGGCCTATTATAGGCAGATATGGACATTGTCGAGTCCGTTTCCTGGGAAGAACCAGTACTTGGTGTCTATGGAGGAGATAATGTGAACGCTCCCCGAGTAGGGAGCGAACCCACGAACTCCCGATCGCTAGGCGGACTCCTCATACCCTACACCACCGCGACCTTTATTCATTCATGTAAATCATATTCGTTCTATCATTATCTGTGAAATGTTAACTAATTTGGACAAATTAATGCGATTAATCCGCTGTGCAGTATTACACAATGATTCAACACGGCCCCATATCTGTGTGTACAACCGTGAGGTCACGTATTGGAGAATACGTTTCGGTACTGCTAATTAATAGCTGTCAATCTTTAAGCTAATTTACCAAAATATATAGCAGCGTTAAATTAATTTATATTAAGTGCATGTAAAAAGCAATAAAAACAGTTTTTTATTTATAATCGTGTTAAACCCAAAGAAGTTTTGTAATATTTTAATCGGGCGAAATGTAGTCAGTGTTCCGTAATCATGATAATTTGCGACATGGATGTATGTCATTTTCTAATGAATTTCACGTTTATGTGTCAGATCAAACGAGTTTATTAATGATCCGAATTCAATACAACTGTATATGCAGTGTACATATAGGTTCGACATGTGCATGCTGTCAAGTCGTTTTCTCCGTGATTAACTACACGTTGAATAATAATTTGTTTCCACAATTTACCATCCAATTAAAAGCGCATCATCAGGGGGAATCCATCAATTCCAAATGTATTCTTGTCATTGTTTTAACAAACATCGTTATGCCAGTGAATTAACAAGAAACATAACTTTGAACAAAAATTACAATTTGTGAACTTCTTGATTCGCGAAAATTACCAGCAACAATTTCGGCCATCTACAATGGGTGACATGCTGACGTGCAAACTTTAACACACAAACGAAGTATGAATAACTCTTGGTATTTGTATAACTTTTCTCAAAATCTACTATAAATACATGTTTCTACAGCAAAATATAAGTTTATTTAAGCAAAAGGTACATTGCCAGAGAACAACATATTTCAACTGGGAACTATGTATCTAATTTCGGTTAGCAACAATACACTTGCTCATTAATATAAGACTGTCCTCTACCATGAAATAATTAAATAAAGAAAAATCATTTGAATTAACTGTGATGCTTTTGATGATAATAAGAATGAACGTAAAGTTATTTACATGACAATTAACTTGGTACAATATAAACATTTCCCTGAGATACACACACAATCATAATAATTATATACATGATATTTGTAAATACAATTTATAAGCATGTACACTCACTTTAATTTAATTTAAGCCAAGAAAAGCCTATGTTACATGCAACTTTTAGTTTATTGATGTATTTAATAAACAGCATACAATTATTCAATTTCACATTTTTCCCCGCTGTATCCTCGTCGACAGAAGCAGAACTGTGTTCCGTTCGGCTTCACGTCGCATTGACCGTTCTGACCACAATTCAGGCAGCATTTCTGTTCACAAAACAGTCCCGTTGCCCCGGGATCGCACTTGCACTGGAATGTGATCTGTTTCGAACTTAAGTAGCTGGAACATGTCCCGTACATACACCGAAATCCGAACTGACACTTCCGGTCATCATCAGGTCGCTGCTGGTAGCTGCTGGAACACACAGACGAATCTGCGTCGTCCGTATCCATGGTGACAGAGCTCGGAAGATTCACAAAGGTATGTTTCGGTGCATCGTCGGTGAGTTGGGAATTTCCGATAAATCCTACATTGACAAAAGTTGAATCTTTGGGTTTACTGTTGAATGTGATGTATTTATCACTGTTAATGAAGGTGTTTTCGATCGGTTTATTAATGGCGGTAGCCGAATTAGCGGCATGACGATAAATAGCAGCACCCCCTAATCCATCTGTAATTTCCACAAACAATCTTTCGCGCGGACGCTGTCTAGCGACGGGCATATGTTCAACGTTTCTCTTCTGCAACTCATTTTTGTTTAGTTGTTCAAAAATCTTTAAAAGAACGCCAATGTCCTTTATGGGTTGTCTTGTAGAGTAAATATTCAACGGGATAGTTCCGGCATGGTCCGCACTAGTAACGATCGAGCTGTGTTTCAATATTGGATCATTTCTTGAATATGTCATAATTCCTGCGTTTACAACCACGACTACGATCGTAAACGCAAAGAAAACAAGCACTCCGTTTTGCAAAAGCATTTCCTTTTTTAATTATAATTGTATTCCGGTATATCGCACCCAGTTCGACTCTGTCGGTAATTAATTGCAGTTCACGACCGTCGCGCTATTTATTTGATCCGCTTTTCAACGCAGTGACGTCATGACGGTAGATGTTTGACTACGTTCGGCTTTGTACGACTGTCACGCACTGAACCAATCATTTATTTTATTGTTGGACTCATAAGCTTGAGTTTAATAGCGCGTGAAATTCATTCTTAAATCGGTATGGTCTATATTGGTACATTTTATTAAACGTCATGCCAGTTTATAAGTTTACCACATCTATATATATACGTAGTAAGTAATATAAGTGTCAACCATACGCTCATGCGAGTAAATTATTTTACTGTTTTGAAGTTTATGTAAACACAATTAGTCATAGGTTACTATATAAAAATATGCGTATGTATTGCAGTATACATGTGTTACTGTAGATTATTGTCTGTAACAGTTGATTTAAACTAAAAAAAAAACATGAAATCCATCCTAAAAGTTATTAAACTGATGGTACTATTTAAGTGGGCTCAAGATGTAGCTTATCATGGCCGATTGTTTCATGGTAATATTGATATGGTTAACCATCCTTCTAGGAATATTTAAGGCATACATTACGATCGCAATCGAATTGCATGGCTATGTATAACTATTACTTTGAACATGATTCAGAAATAGTTTTTGTATCAATTGATTGATCTATTCAAAACAATAGTATCATCCGGTTTATATTGTTTATAAAGGAACATTATTCTGACTGATTGGGTGGTTTACATAAATAATCACAGGCATGTTTAATGAAGGCCTATTCGTAATTGTCATAAAGTACTGAATGAGTATGCGATAATTGCGCTTAGTGTATATCTTGATTAAAGGATTAAAATAAATAATAAATGTAAATTAATATAGTTTTGTTACAGAATGTCAAGTCTATGCGGCACTTTTCCTAAGAAAACTTTGTTCACAGTTTGGAAAAAACAAGATTTTCAACATTATTGCCATATATTCACAAACAATCTATGCATTTTGTTTAAACAAGAGGAAAAACTCTCCTGACTTTTCTAATACCATTCTTCAAAATCTTTATTACACAAAAAATTCCGAAGCTTGAGATGAAGGTTAAGAGCCTAATCGTGGACCACAATCCCATGAAGATGCTTTCAATTTAGAGCGCGTTCATTACTATGGAAAGGGTACAATAAAATATTACCGAAAAACCACTTTCTTGCAACTAATTGGAAATAGATATGGAGAAAATGTAAAGGCTGAATATTTGGTACAACCAACTACGCGACTCATAAGTAGCACAGACTATGAGTAAATTTTGAATGACGTTCATAATGATCTTGCCCAGAAATATTCAAGATACCTAAAGACTTAAGAGGACTTTGCTGGGCCCCAATATAATGAGGATCGTCTAAATCAAAAAAGGGTCAATTTTGATGTGAAATTTACATCTGCCTCTTCTAAGGCAAAACAGGATCTTAAGTGAGGCTCGGACTTGCCTTTACAAAAAGTATTAGAACCAACAGAAGCAGACACGAGCGAATTTAACCTTCGAAAATGCAATCTTTGCAGCAAAGTCCGATGGTTATGAAAGAGAGCAGCTGAAAAGTTTGTCATAGGTTCATATGTATATGGTAACATCAAAAAACAAGTACACTTCTCCTGCAATCTGCTTCATGGCACTTCATGTGATGATGAAAATGACATTATTCCTCTTCCTTGTTCTGAAACAAGTCAACAACTATGGGTAGCTTACAACAGTTTGCATGAGTCAAAGCTTCCACCAGTTGCTTTTGTGTTGAACACAATAAGAGAAGTTAGTGCAGGTGTTGAACATGTTCAAATAATGGCAAAATATGCATCCACAAGTCATGATTTTGACATAATAAAAGGCACGACAGTATACACTCAGTCTATGCCTTCGGCATGTGTGAAGTTTGTTCAATGTTTGACAACTAGTCGATTTAAGTCTTGTAAACAAATCCCTCATTTAACAAAAGGAAAGCTTAATATAATAAAACCACGCGAAGCTATTGTTTGTCAATCATGGTTAGATCATAGCGAACTGTCATCTGAAGACCCATCTGCTCAGCACACTGTTCTTAATTTAAGTGGAATTCGTGATCTCCATTCAACATATGGTGCCATGAAGATGATCCATTGTTCTCAAAAAATCAAATAAATGTTACCTCTCGCTTGCTTTGCTGAAGCTGCGTTGATATATCATAATAATTAATCGTACGTTACTGAGTGCAATGCAGTAAATATATGTGTATGCACTTGTTTTACTTACATACAAGCGTGTATACACTTGCAACCACCACTGATTTGAACCATAACAACATTCATCAATGAGTTAGGTCTTTATAAAAACAGTTTTATCCCACATATCAGAATTGATGCGAGTTCTGACTGTTAGTTTTATCTGAGGTGCATGCAATCATTCTTGTTCCAAAACTGCATGCATTTATACTTGAACAGTTGAACATAAGTTAGGAAAAATACCATTAAAGCGGAAAGTGCCGTCCCTGATAAGTCTGTGCGGCCTGCGCAGGCTAATCTGGGACGATACTGTACGCTCATGCATTAAGCCCCTTTTTCCGAGAGCGCGACTCAAATGTATTTTTCTTGAAGTTGGCAACATAGAAGTGGGGCTAAACATAGCGGTTTGACGGATTTCTTGTATTGGTATATGCAATTTATTTAGTTGATTCATGGCTTAAACACATTGATAATGGAAATCTGGTAGGTACAATTTTCTTGGATTTTAAAAAAGCATTTGATCTTATGGATCATATGGTTCTTTTATACAAATCAAAACTTTATCATTTTAATGATAAATCATGCGACCTATTTTCTTCATATCTCCGCAATCGATTTCAGTATATCAAAGCATAAAACCCTACCTCTTCTTGTTAAAGCATCATTGCTGGTGTTTCCCAAGGATCTATTTTGGGACCTCTTCTATTTCTTATTAACGTTAATGATCTTTCGTTAAATCTTACATGTAATTCTGCAATGTATGCTGATGATACAACATTACACACTGTGGGAACAAATATTCAAACAGTTCAAAATAAGCTACAAACAAATCTTTCGATTGTAAATGAATGTTGCCAAACTAATAACATGATTATTAATCCACTAAAAACTACTTGTATGGTATTAGGGTCGAAACGGAAAGTTAAAAAATTAACAAATCTGAAAAATTCAGAGACGGTGATCAGAACTGTAAAGTGTCAAAAACTTCTTGGCCTTTATATTGACAATACTGTATCTTGGAAACTACACATTGCCAGTTTGTTAAAAAATGTCGTCTAGAATGTTTCTTCTGCAAAAAATAAAACCATATTTAAACCTTGAAATGCGTAAGCTCTTCTTTAATGCTTATATCTCAAATATATCCGACTACGCATGCGTTACCTGGAGTTCAGCGGCCAAACCGGAAATTAACAGAATAGTAAAAATACAAAATCGTTGTTGTGCACATATTTTAAATAAAAAGGTCAACACCAATTCAAGACCCCAATTTAAAGATCTAAAATGGTTGACTTTCGAACAGCGTAATCACTATTTCACGTCAGTTATTGTATTTAAAGCATTTCACAATCAAACCCCGACATACATATGTGACCTTTTGACGCCTTCACAAAATAAACACTATAACTTGCGATCTTGCGAAAAGAGGGATATAAAGTTTGTGCGAATACCCAAAACAAACTATTTCAAACAATCTTTTGAATTTGTGTAGCACAAAAATTTGGAATTCGTTACCCTAATCTAAAAGTCAAACAAACAATTTAATACCATTTAAGAAAAAAATAAAAGCTTATCTTTCTACCACCCTTTGTGAAATAAACTGAACATGCTAAATATGTGTTGTTAATGTTAGTTTAATGTTTTAATACTGTTCTTGCATAAATGGTAATTGTAGTTTTATGTCTGTCATTTGTTATGATTATTTATGTTTTGTTCTTATAGCTTAAGTTGAAATATGGTGTATTTGTTGTAAATTGTATTATGTTAAAAGACCTTGTTGAAAGTAAGAAACGTATTCTATAAATTGCATATTATGTTATTTCATCTGATGTATTTCTTAACTAGTCTATCTTCTTTAAATAAAGATGTTATTTTCATTATTTTATTATTATTATTATTATTATTATTATTATTATTATTATTATTATTTTTATTATTATTATTATTATTATTATTATTATTATTATTATTATTATTATTATTATTATTATTATTATTATTATTATTATTATTATTATTATT
>VMBQ01007087.1:0-25981 GCA_007657795.1 Dreissena rostriformis | reverse complement strand
CGTATGTTTTGCAAGTTGCAAATAAATAATATTATTTATTTATTAACTAGTCTACACGAATACATCTCTTCACGAAGGGTATTATCAGCAAAACTAGTTTGGACGCAAATATTGTTTCGACGAAAGTAGTCTACACCCCGTAAATTATCATACACACGCCAGAGTTGTCTCCCTGTATAATAATTTGCGCTAGAATGCCAAATTTCTTATTCGTTCCCTGTAATGTAATAACGCATTTTTTGCATAGAAAGATGAATAAAGCAACAAGAAGATAGCCACATAAACAATTTAACAGAAATGATGCATACGTCATGTACTGGCAAGAAAATAGGATTAACATACATCGAGTAAACATTATAACGAACTATGCAAGCCATATTGAAGAACTGATGGAAAAAAACTCGTCCCGTGTTTTCTTTCCTATGACTTTTGCAAAATGAAATTTAAAGTACTAATTCTATTGTAACATTTCAACACGTAAAGTACAGAGAGAATTTACATTACATTTTACTTTTTTACATTAGAAGAAGAACTAATAAATTATAACAAAGGAGTATGCACATGTAATTAAGACCCATGGATTCATTATAAACACTGTCACTCAAACGTATCATTTCAATTAATATCATAAATAGAAAAATGCAATTATAAATGGCGACATGGAAAATGAATTGCATGATATACAATGTCATAAAGCAAAATGCAATTATAAATAGCAACATGGAAAATGAATTGCATAAAATACAATGTCATAAAGCATAATGCGAGAACTGGCGGATAAACCCTTCCATAAACAAGAGCATGTTATATATCAAAACAACATTATAGCAAATGTACCAAGTTAACTTGTCCGATTTTATTTAAGTACGGTATAATTGTTTTATTTTAAAAGTTGTGTAATATTCTTCATAACGTGACTGTTTCTCGTTTATAAACCAAACTCTACCAAACCTAAGTTGATAACAAAAGACCGTGACGTAAAAATGTACAAAATGTTTACGGTCCGTAGCCTATGTATAACGTTGGAGTATACATTATAGGAAATGCAGTTCTTGAAATAATATAATTAAACAATTTAGTAATCAATACTAAATCACAGCCCGATATTAAGTAGACACAGTTTAATTCCAAGACATAAGTAGTAAAAGTTTTTTAGAGGTTGTTTGTACTTTGTAAAATAAATTGTTTGAATATGGACATTTTCCTGGAGGATGGTGTGAGGGTTTTATTGTTTCTTAACATACAAAAGGTGATAAGCAGGATGTAAATAATTAATGAGGGATAACATTAGTAAATACTTTGGGGAAATATTCACTAAGGTCATTTACAGTAGGCTTAACAACTGGGCTGAAAACTAGCATGTCTACATAGAGTCAAAGGCAGGATTCAGGCAAAATAAGGGAAATGTTGATAACATATTTGACTATTTGTATAACATGGTGTCATTAATTATTTATAAATTGAACAAAAAAGAATGTATGCTATATTTGTTGATTTTACCAAAGCGTTCGATTATTTGTTGAGGAATATCATTTGGTATAAACTGTTGAAGCTAGGCGTTATAGGACAAATGCTTAATATCATCAAATCTATATGTACAATCAAGAATAACATAAGGTAACACCATAATATAGGAAGAGTTTTCCTGTATGTTTTTTATGGATAAGGCAAGGGGAATCATTTTTACCATTCCTATTTTCTATTTATTTGAATGACTTAGAAGAACATTATATGTTAAATGGTTTTAAGGGAATTGATATTGATATGCTCAAACTAATAATAAAAGAGTGACTGTATCAAGTTTTAGTAATTTCCTCCCTCTGGAGATCAAATATATAGAGAAACTAATTAAAGGTTTGTCTTTGTTGGAGGAATATTCTGATAGGTGGAAATTATGTGTTAACACAAATAAAACAAACGTTATGGTTTTTAAAAGTGGGGAGGGAGGGCAACTTAGGATGGATATTTAATGTGTATACAAAGACCACATATTATAAATTGTTAAATCCTTTACACACTTAGGAATTATATTCACTTCAGGAGGATCTTTTGCAATTACGTTTGAAACAAAAACAGTTAAAAGATCACAAGTATGTCAAGAACATGTGTAGCCATATGTGTGAGAATTTAATAAATAAACCAAATACACATTATTTAGCAAAATCTGTCTTTTATATGTTGCAGGCCTTACGCAGTACATTATGCATGGGTTAACCAATGTGTAGGTGATGAAAAGTGTTTTTTAAACTTGGATAAGTCTAGATTAAATGATTCGTTTTTCAAAATTGCAAGTCAGAACTTAAGAATTCCTTAAGAGAAATAAGTTACAGTCAGTTTTGTAAATTTGAATTGCACCCTTACTTAAATGTCAATATAAATAAGTTTAGATTTGATCTTCGAAGATGAAGAGTTTCATCTCATAGATTAGCAAATGAATCAGGCAGATGGATACACCTTAATCTATACCTTTTCGAGAAAGAAAATGTCAACCTTGCAATGTTCTTTAGGATGAATATCAGTTTTTATTAGAATGTTCCTGATGTGATAATATTAGAATATTAATACATATTACTGGAAAAGACCAAAAATGATATAGTTTATTGAATTAATGCAGTCTGACAGTACCAACAGTAACTTAGCCCTGTTTGTACATAACGATTTAAGTCAAAGAAATTCTCATGGACTGTATGTCAATTGCATATTGAATAAACCATATCATTTGTTACTGGTAAAATATGCGTGAACACATTCGGTGTCGCAGCATTTTACTATTTGACAATTTTTATAAATATGTAAAAAAATATCGACTAGCAATACGTATGCATTACATGAAGACATATTAGGATCAATTAAATAATACACTACCAACTTCAGCTTTGTGTTTTATGGGCATGAAATGTTGTAATGTTATAATTAACAAACTTGTCAGAAACGACACATTATTGACATTATCATTGGGTCTTAAACATGCACGTGATTGATGTATTTCACAGCAATCGTTTTTTGTTCCTTTAACAAATATTAATAGAACCATTGCATATGCTTATTGCTTATATGGGCACGAAGAAGAAAGCTTGTTATAAATCAATCATTCGAAGATTCATACATATCGATAGCACGTATTTCCTTAACGTGGGAATGCATTTTTGTATAATTGAGTGACTAATATGAATATTGTACACAACCGTATCGCATCGAGCTATACTCTATACTGTGTCAATTAGGATTGATGATACGACCTGTATCATCTCGATTCTTTTGAACTTGAAGTTGCAAAATTAATAACTTTTGGGAATTTGGCGCGACGTCGTGTGACGCCGCCGAATAACGTCATATACATGTACGTCATTATGTTGTATATATATTGCTATTCTTGGAGAATGGACGCCATTAAAACGTAAAACACAAAGCTGGCATTACTTTTCCATTTCAAGTAGACAGTTTAGTGCAGTGACAAAAAACTAATGACAAAGCTAGCATTACTTTTCCATTTCAAGAAGACATTTTGGTGCAATGACAAAAAACTAATGATGCCGCCAACAAATACAACTAAGTTAAAGGGACAGAATCTAGGAATTCAGAAAGTAATCGAGCGATTGATCGAAAGATTGGAAGAAAACGACGAAGTGGAATTTGAACCAACCATCGTTGCAATAGAGAACCAGTTGGAGATTATACGAGGTATAAATGAGAAATTAATCGCACTCTCAGACGCGAAATCGACACCAGACGAGCAGATTTTCGTTTTTGACATGGAAGCGAAGCTTCGGAGAAATCGTCAAAATCTACGTGATCACTCATCTTCAAGTAGTACAGCCGTCCATGATAGAAGTCTGTCGATGTCCATTATGCAGCCATCCGAGATATCCAATACACGTTATCGAAGCCTAGAGGAAGCACCACGTGCGTCTCTGCAGTTACCTACCCTACCGACATCATCCGATAACGTTAATTAGTCGTTGATTCTGGCCTTTCAACAAACCCGTCAAGTCACGGCGACAATCGCTGACACCAAAGTAATGCAACCAACCCAGCAGAGTATGTATTTTCACCAGCTTCCGAAGCTCATCCTGATGACATTTAACGGCGACATCTTAACTTGGCAATCGTTTTGGGACAGCTACGGAATCGGCCATACATACAAACGGAAGATTGACAGATGTCCAAACGTTTAATTGTTTGAAGACAATGCTGGAGAGCGAGGCGGCCAGAACAATCGAAAGGTTTGCTCATTCCAACGCTAACTACTGTCAGGCAATACCACCTTTGACTGGTATGGACAAAAACATAAAATCATAGCGGCATACACGAAGACGTTATTACAGCTTCCGTCCCCTTCCGCCATTGTACAGAGTCTATGTGGATTTAATGACCAGTTGGAGACGAATATTCGGAGTCTGGAATCGCTAGGAGAATTGCAAGAGAATTATGGCACTCTCCTCGTTCCCTTCATTCTACAGAGACTACCGCCACACACGAAACGGAATTTTGCCAGAGATCACGGGACCGGAAGTTGGAAATTGAGCGATCATCGACGCGCCATTAATTGTGAGATCGACACCATGGACGCAGGGGACACACACAACGACCAAACAGACCTGATACCCACTGCAGCGTTTCACACTGGGGCCCGGAAGAAGACCACCTACAACCGGAAGTCGCCGAAGTTTTAGAAGTCGAGGAACGTATGTGCGTGTTCTGTGAAAGTAAGTGACATTTCAGTGCGCATTTCCATCGTAAAGAAGAAAGGACTGTGTTTGAACTGCCTGGGCAAATCACATCAAGCTGTAAAGTGACCATCAAAATTTCGCTGTCGCAAATGCAAAGGCAAACATCATTCATTCATATGTGAATCGTCATATGAATCATCGCATTGTGTAACAAATAAAATCTTTGAGACTTCACAGAATCGTTCTAGCAGTCACAATGTCCATACATGGAGTAACAGAGAGGTAGCAGCCATATTACACTCGTCGTCATTAACATCACACTCAGATATTCTGTTGAAGACAGCAGTCTTACCTGTGTGCGCCGGCGGCCGGTACGCTGAAGCCAATATACTCATGGACGAAGGTGCGCAGAGATCATTCATTACGCATAACTTACCCGACAAGCTGCGCTTGCAACGTGACGGAACTGACATCATCAACTTATAATCTTTTGGAGATGCCGCACACAGCGTCAGACGTCTTGCCACAGCAACCATCAACATCGTGCCAACATATGGATGTATGAATCCCATTCGGGTACTTATCGTTCCTGTTATAGCGAAACCCTTAACGAATCGATGTCGGCAGTCTATCAAGAGTTTAAAGTACCTACGAGGGCTGCGACTCGCACTTCCGGTGACGATGGAGGATACATTTGACATATCTCTACTCGTCGGTGCAGATTCCTACTGGCAGATCGTGGGAGACCAGGTAGTACGATGCTATGGTCCCACAGCCGTCAGCTCTCGCATCGGCTATTTCCTGTCCGGACCACTTCCTGCACACACCGATAGTACATTTTTTACGTGATGGACGTAATTGCTGCCCACGTCTCAGATTATACGGATCTCACCAGAGTCTGGAGTATAGAGTCGATAGGTATTTCCTCAGACGATGTTGCAGACAGAGATGCTGCCATGAATCTCCGTCACTACCAAGAACACAGCATATCATTTACAGACGCAAAGTACAAAGCAAAGCTACCGTGGAAAAAAAACACCCAACGCCTCCGACCAACTATGACATCACCAAGAGGAGGACAGAGAACACTATACGTCGATTGAGCAAAGAACCACATCTGCTATTGAAATACAATAAATTATCAAAGAGCAAGAAAACCGAGGTTTTATAGAGAAATAGGTGGTGTTGCCACATTGAAACGCGTACATTATATTCCCCACCCAGGAAGAAGGACTCTACAACGACTCCCATCAGAATAGTGTACGACTTCAATTACCGCGCATCAGATTGACGTCCCAGTTTGAATGACGCTCTGGAGTCCACCCCACAAGAACTGAACAATCTTGCAACGCTGCCCATGCGCTTCAAACCTGGAAAGTACGCTGTGTCGGCAGACATTGAAAAAGCATTCTTGAACGTCGCTCTTTATGAAGATCACAGAGATTATACCCGAGTATTGTGGTTGTCAGACACTACGGACCCCGACAGTGTTATTCGGCGCGACGTGTTCACCATTCATTTAAAATGGCACGCTGTTGAAACACGTCAATATGAATAAAAACAACCCAGCGGCAGCCGTAATTATCAGAGATCTGTACGTGGACAACGTCATATCAAGTTTCCACAGCGAAGACGATACCCACAGCAACTTCGGACATGCGCGTGACTTGATGACTAAAGCGGGAATCAACCTCCGATCATGGGCGAATAACTGTGAACGTTTAATTGATGTTGCACGGAGCAAAAAATTTCATTATAGGGACAGAAAAGCAAAGATTCTGGAATTGATATAGGACCCAGATGAAGACGTGGTGAAGTTTGTTACCCGTAACACAAAACCATCCACCACAGCTACAAAACGAACCATTCTTCAACAGACGTCAAACATTTACGACTCGCTGGGGATTCTCAGTCCAGTTACGGTCCGTGCAAAAATACTAGTACACAATCTATGGAAGAACGGCTATGACTGGGACACATCAATGCCGGTGGACATTGTTGACCAGTGGTCGTCAATAGCGAGTGATCTCAATCTCGCCTTGTACTCTTCATTCAAGCGGAGATACTTTACGAGCCAGACAACATATTACAACAACACATTACACGTATTCGCAGATGCAAGTTTCCGCGCGTATGGAGCCGTCACCTACGTCACTTCCGGTAGCGAATCTTCCATTGTACTTTCGAACAACAGAGTGACACCGTTGAAGGAAATCACACTCCCACGACTGGAATTTACGGCAGCTGTTGTCGCAGCTCGCATGGTCCAACACGTCACAGAAGCTATTCCAGTAAAGAAGATCGTGTGTTGGTCCGACAGTCAAATAGTTTGACATTGGCTGAATAGAGAGAAACCACTTAAGCGAATTAATGCAAACAGAGTAAAGGAAATCAAGACGATTGTTCGAGAGTCGAGAGTGTGAGTGGCGTTATTTTTTTTATTTTTTTTTCCAACACTTTTTATTTCGAGATTGCATATACATTTATGAACAATAACACAAGCATGTAATACAATCAGAAATTCACAGAAAAACATATGCAATACATCTAAGGTTAGCTATCTAATGCCTGACATTTTGTGTTGGAAAAAAAAACATTTATGGCATATAGATTTAAACAAAAAGACAAAATCCAGTGTGTATAAATCAACATGGATGTTTTAATTTAAATATCAGATGAAAAAAGGCATATATACAAACACTAATAGGTGCATATAATAATAAAGACATTTTTCATTGAGTAAAGACAGCCAAATGATGACTAAGTTGTTATAGCAGATGATACGGCATAGAGAAACAATAATAGGTGTTTATAATTGTATAATTAAGTTTATGCAACAATGGCATAAACTAGTTCCCATTCAATATCAAAAGATTCTAAATTGTTGTTTTTTTTAAATTGATACTTGTTAATTGTTATCATACTCATACTTTATGTATTTCTTGGCTCCAGCTATGCTTGGAATGCATTTATTCATCTTACATTTGTATAAGTATAGCTTTATAAACAAAATAACCTTATTTATTGCACTATCAGACTTTTTCAAATATCCAAGTAGAAATATTGGCATATGAATGAAAGAAAAAGATTGACCTGGTAGCATTTCATCAATTATTGCTTTAGATATCTGACATTCCCAGAATAAATGCTCTAAATTTTCTTCACTTTGTTTGCAAAAAGTACATAATGGATCATCAGATCATGGGTAGGACAGGGTATACAATATTTTTTTTAATGTATCTATTGCTTTTGTCACCCCTATATAATTAATGAAATTTATTTTCCAATTATACATTTTATTTAATTCATCAACATAAATAAAGCTTCCATTTTTGTATATATCACATATACAGTGAATTCCTGCATCAAACCATGACTTAAAGAAAAAACTTTTATTACCTATCAATATATTTGGATTATAAATATTGGACAATACAACAATTCTGCTTTTACTTCAAATTTACTACAATAAAGTGAAAAGCTTTTTAAAACATCTACCCAAAAAGGGTTTGAAATTCTGTGAGTGGCGATATTGCCCTATAGATGAAAACCCGGCAGATCTGCAAACACGAGGGATCTTAGCGGTTCAATTGCAAAGCAGCACGTTATGGATACATGGACCTAGTTGGTTATGCAGCGGTTCCACATGGCCACTCTGGGAACCTAACGTCATTTCCGCCTTCACTACCTTGATCGACCAAGAGGTTAACAGTTTTTCGACTTCTGAAAACAGAGAGACTTATGGCTAACACAGGCTTATAGATATAAACAAGAACAGCAGTTACCGAAAGTTGATTCGAGTGACGTCATACGTGTTGCGCTTCGTCAACAACAGTATACCTTCATCACGTGATACGCGCGTTCTGGGGCCATTGACAACAGAAGAATGCGTAGTAGCTGAGCGCTTTTTGATACGAGCCCAATAGCAGCAGAGCTACGGTGACGTTATTAAGGACCTGCGAATAAAGAAGACTGGACAGTCGATCATACGACAACTGCGGCTCTACCTTGGTGACGATGGCTGCATTCGTAGTAAGGGGAGAATCCACAATGCCCACTTACAAGAGGCAACAAAGTGTCCGTTGCTGCTGCCACCGAAAGCCCATTTAACAATTCTTATTATAAACGACGCGCACATCAGACAGCTTCACGCTAGTATACCCCAAACGGTTACTCTTCTACGCCAGAAGTTTTGGATACCATATATTCGACAGAGCGTTGGAAACATCATACATCATTGTGTTAACTGTAGAAAAATAACGGAGAAAGTATACACTGCGCAGGTCCCACCTCCACTTCCGGAATTCAGAGTCACAGATGCACGACCCTGTGCAGTTTCTGGTGTTGATTACAGCGGCGCTTAACACGTGAAGACGGATGGACGACATCAGCAGAAAGAGTACATTTGTCTTTTCACGTGCGCTAATACACGCGCTGTCCACCTCGATATCGTTCCTGATCTGACAGAAGACTCTTTACTGCTTGCATTCAGACGTTTTGTGAGCACTCGGTCGTTACCGCGCCTTATGATTTCCGACAACGCAACAACGTTCCACGCAGCAGCTACACATATTAAACGCCTATGTTGCTCACCCACTATTCAAACAGCATTGACAGAGAAAGGAACAAAGTGGCAGTTTATTCCCCAAAGAGCCCCTTGGTACGGCGGCTGGTGGGAGCGGCTTATCGGAGTTATAAAACTACCAACAAGAAAGCGCTTGGCAATGCTTCCGATGACTTCAAGACACTTCAGACAATGATTACAGAAGTTGAAGTAATCATGAATGACAGACCGATTACATACGTCACTTCCGGTCGAGATGATCCACAACCACTCACACCAGCGCATCTACTCCATGGACGAAGACTGACTGGACTACCATACAGTGACGCTAAAGCCGTTGGTGATAGTTCATTCCCCAACGTTTAACGCCGTGATATCACACCATGCGCATAGGCTCACGCGCGTCTTATCAGACAGTACCTTCACCGATGGACTCAACGACACGCTTGGGTGACGTTGTTATCGTGCATGACGAATTCAAAATGCGACTTCAGTAGACCCTGGCTGTGGTTGATGAGCTTCTCATCGGAAATAATGCGTTGACGATGGCCTCGCGCATCCGTACATCAGGTGGAATCAACACCAGACTTATCGGAAAAAAATACCCGCTAGAAGTACAATGTGACGAAAACTAACTTTTAATTGTGTGCAATCAAGTTTTCAACTCTTTCCAGTGTTACGGACATTTGAAATTTCAAAATTATCAGTAGATTTAATTATTTTATTCAAATAATCATTTTGTTGTAAGTGCATATTAACATTTCGCGGCCCGGAGAATGTAGGGAATTTGGCGCGACGTCGTGTAAAGCCGCCGCAAAATGCCATATACATGTACGTCATTTTGTTATTAATATATATTTTTCATAGTATGTATGCTTCATTCTGCACCGTAGCTAGGCGCACACGCCGAAGTCTCCAATGGGAATATGNGAAACAAGAGTTAACCACACTAGGGCTCGAACCACTGACCCATGGAGTAAAAGCCAAGCGCCGAAACCACTCAGCCATCCGTCTTCATGTGTGTGTGTGTGTAATTCAGAGTTAATGTTCGGGTCGTCGTTGAGTCTTTACGACTAGATTATGTGCGGACCTGACCATCCGTCTTTACATGGATTGCCATTTATTTTATTCTTTGTATAGCCATCCACGTGTTGTAACAAAATATAACGATAATAAAAGAAATCGGAATTTTTTAGTCGTTTCGCGTCTGAGACGTTTTATAATTTTATCAATTTCTAACGATGTTTTTTCGTAAACGGAAGTATATTTTCAGTATAAGTCATAAGTGTTATTTCGCACACTGATGAAAATTATTCATGTATTTCTTGAATCTGTGACAACAAGTTAAAAATTCTCATTTTGATAAACTGTGAACAAGTCCCTTTAAAACGTAAAACACAACGCTTGCATTACTTATCCATTTTCAAGTAGATAATAACCAAACATGTCAAACGCGAAGGAACTGTGATGTTTTAAATAAATGTTCGAATGTATTCTTTATACCCTTTATACCCTCATGTACAAGTCGTCAAAACATTTCGATGGATGGCACACGCAAACATAAGTTATCTGCGCAAACGCTTAGACGTTTTTCTTAGAAATAAATTTACAGGGGAGAGGCTTATTTATTAGTTATGTGAATTAATATATTCGTCTGCATCGATGTAATGACATCCGAAAAACATATATACAACGTAAATTTTTCATATACCAAAGTATACACAAATTGTGCATAATGTTGTCAAGTAAAAATGAACAGACAATAACACAAACTGCTTCTTACCTTGTCAACGCACTTGAAACGCGAACATTAATTCTTGAGCTTTGATATAACCTAGTTATGTGGGTTTCCACAAGACTTAGATCTGTTTTAAATAATTGTAAAAGTGTTCTTATGTTTAAAATGTAGTTTCCTACCGACAAAGTACTATATTTTGTTTCGATAGGGCCTATCAAAGTCATAGCAATAGTATTTGACACATTTAAAATGTGGCTTAATATAATATCGGTTACATCAAAATGACACAAATGAAGAAATCGGTTAACTTTGCCCTGACATCTACTCGGTATACCATTTATGTCAATTTATTGTAGGCCCTACCCATATAACCTAAATTCCTCTATACAATTTTAAGAATACTAAACGCAGGTTTCTATAATTTGTGTAGGTTATATGCAGGGGCTATAACGTTGTTTATTTACTTTATAACATGTGTATGTTTCTATGTATGATATATAAAATTATATATTTATAAATGTGTATGTATATGTTTATGTTTGTGTATGTATGTGTATATATATGTATATAATATACATATTTGCTCGACTACATGCAAATGTTGTACAATGTTTTAGCATGCTATTGTTAAGCATCATTTACACCACTCGATTATATGCTTACATGTTAGGCCAACCAATTGTGCACACACCAATGTTTTGCATGGATTGTAATATATATATGTCAGGGGCCGGAGGCCTATATCACAAATAAACAAACTTGAAACTTGAAACTACTAGAAATAAGATGCTGAAATATGGCACATCTTCGAAAAAAGCCTTTTACGTTAGTGCCTTAATAACAAAATTACATATCATATATTTATATTGATAGTGTTACCCCCAATGTATTTGTATGATTGTTCCGGCAACTAATAAGGTACAGTATAAATGTTTGCTTAAAAGCACTTTAAAAATGTAATAAGGCATCAAATTGACATTGTTCTATTTTCTATGGAAAAAAAACAAACGATGAATATAAGTATATATACTTTTTGTCTGAATGTTATATTAAATAGAAGAAATATGATTATTAATACACTCCTATGTTCAAACAAGTTTTTGTGAAAATGAAAATGCAAAAATTCCGTCGGAATTGCTATAGCACAAATACGTAAGTATACATATCGATGCAATTTTGCATGGTGTTTCACAAACACCACAACTCAAAGTTTGCGCGCTGTTTTGTAATAATTTGGCGACCATACGTAACTGTGAACACGCGTTGGTTGGTTCGCGCATTCATTTAACCATGCACAATTAAAAATGAAATATCTTTTTTTTATTTTATGTATTCAGAGGCCAAGCCTCACGTTTCAACCAACGTGATATCGGAAAAGTTTTTCATGCACGGTCTGTTCTTTGGTCGAGAAGACCGGAGCAGCAGGGCCCGAATTGCTTCGAACGTCGCAATAAATGTCAACGTTACGTCTGTCAATGTCACCAGTATCGTCGCCAGCAGCGAATACAGCATGGTACAAGAACAAGATGTGTGATATGGCATGACAGTCTAAATCAATTGCAGTCCCTTTCTTAAAAGCATGAGTCACGCACATTTGCAACGAATGTACGTGTTTAAATTCCATTGCACGAACAAAACATGAGACATCCAGTATATATTAGCCTCGTTCTGGGAGAACTGGGCCTAATGCATAGGCTAGAGTACAGTGTGCAGTCTGCACAGGCTAATCAGGGACGAACATTTTCCCCTAGACTGGATTTTCGTTTAGAAGAGCCTTCTTTTTAACAAAAAATTCCACAAAAGCGGAAAGTATCGTCTGCGGACTTTATTTGTTAGTCTAGGACGACATTTAACGAACATTCTTAATGTCCTTGTTTCCCAGAGCGATGGTTATATTTATCATGCATTTCTTGCGTGCGTCTTAGAGACCGATCGCTATAGCTTGCTGACTGCTCTTTTTTGTAAACGCAATTGACATCTACCAAAACGATGAACTAAAGGTTTTCATAGATATGTATGCCAGTGAAATCGCTTCAAAGGATACTCGTAGTAATTTATTAGAAAGCACCCTTTTAAAAGCCATAAACGTTGCCCAATGAATCTGTTAAAGCGTAGGCGAGGCAAAAATTATAATTTTACTTGTATGTTCAATGAAAGTTAAGGCGTTGCAGCTAAATGTCACTCGAATAAAACGTCAAATATGAAGAGTATAATTGCTGTAAAGAAACAATTTTAACCTACCAATTAACTGTGAGGTCAAAGAGAAATAAAGATTGAAATGTTTAAGCAGAAAAAAATGAATAACAACTTGAAAACATGTGTATTTTGTTTACGACTTAGAGTCACTTATGTGTTCGATCAAGATTTCAAAAAGATAAAAGATGACTTCAAAAAATGGAAACATAGTTGAAAAATGGAAGTATGTTCGCATTTTCTAATAATTAGCTAGATCCTTTTTTTGTTAAATAAAACTTTTGAAAATGTCTACCATTTGACATGTAACTTTAGAAGTATTAGCAAAATACATGTTTATAGACACTCGACATTTCTTTGTTTGTCGAGCTGTATGGCCTGCGGGCTTGAAAAGGCATACGGCGCAGCACCCTGTCATATCCATCTTGATACATACCTAAAACATGTCCGAAAAAGCGGCAATTTTAGGAAGGGTAAACATTCAACATGAAAGTAGTTTAAATAATTGACGCACAAATATTTATTTATTTTTATTTTCATTTATTTTACCATGTTTTACATTTACATAAACACCTGTTAAATTTGCATACATAAAACATTGGTAATATAACATATTACATATATGGCACACTCATTCAGAATTGTTTTTAACTTACCCAAGTGTAAAACAATCAATATATAGTGCAATCATTCATAATCGTTCCCACACATACAACATATATTTTCAGAATAAATCATTTTATATGAGAGGCAAGCAATATGCATGCAATCAGGTAGATTCACACTCGCTGCCACACACACACACACTTACACACACACAAACACACACAAAAACACAAACCTACACACATACGCACATACGCACGCACGCACGCACGCATACACACAATACAGATTGTGTTAAGATGGTTTAAAAAAAATTTTTTTTTAAAAACATGTTTAATACATTTAAAAACAAATATCGATTCTGTAATTGTTAGTTCTTCGAGGTTGACGTTTTAAACATAAACACGTTCCGACTGTTGAGAGCATGGGCACTTATATAAAATTTAATATGTACTTTAAATGAATATCATAGGTTCTGTTGGTTGAAAAATATTGTATAAAGTGGATCCATTTTTGATTATTTGTTTCATATATGTTTTTTTATAAGGGCAATTTCTGCTTCTGTCTGTATTTTTATCTTAAGATAATTAAGAAAAATAAGCACAAATATTAACGAGTTGCTAATTGTACAACTTTGAAATGTTAATTATTGCCTTTTGCGTTCGAAAATTAATTCTGTATTTGAGAACTGTTAATCAAATTTGAATGGACAACCAATTATCATTTAAAATACTTGTAAGTTGATTTGAAACATCACATGATATTTAAATAAATTAAAATTTTAAAAAAGAATGGACATTTCACATGCTCAAGAAATCTATTTTTTTTTTTTTGTAAGTGACACATTGCACATCAAGATATTATTTTTCTTTAAATGATTTTGTCTTAAATTGAAAATCACTGTTTCAATATTCCGTTCAGTTAAACTTTGCGGAGATTTTGAGGAGATCGTCGTTTATGCCTCGTTCTGGGAAAACCTGGCTTAAAACAAGTACGCTAAGTGTCCGCACAGGCTTATTACAGTACAAAATATACGAGAATTTCGTTCAAAAGACACTTCCTTTAAACGAAAATTTCCATAAAAAGCTATAAGTGTCGTCCTTGATATGCCTGTGCGGACTTTAAATACTAATATTGGACGACACTTTTCGCGCATGCATTGAGTCCAGTTTTCCCAGAACGCGACTTATTTGAATTTGACGTTAAGTGGCATGTGTTTGTTTTCTTTTATGTTATTTAATAGGTATTTAATATGCATTTTAAAACCTGATGTCAAGCATTTCTCGCTATTGCTACTTTCCTGCCCTGCGAAACGGAACACGGTTTATTATTCCGCTGATTTTGAATGCATCATTTAAAGTCAACATTTCAAAAACACATAGGGACAAATGGATATATTTCATCCCATCTGTCATACATCAAAGGTTTTGCAATAAAGCGCAATACTCAACTTATAGGTTATTGTGTCAATGATGATTGCTAAACATGCTGTAATGAATAGTTATAATTAATTATTTCATCAAAGATTGGCGCAATTGCTTATGCAACAAATACCAAAGGAACATTTGATGACATTGTCAGACTCGTCATATAACTTCCCCACAACAATTAATGTTATTTATGGACCTAAGTCAGTGCGACTTAATGTTAAATACCGCACCGAGTTCAGGCGGTAAAGATTTCGTTGGTTTATGTCTTTGAAAATATGTAACTTTAACAAAATCATAATGGGGCGGAGTTAAACGTTTTGAGGCAACATACGAAATGATATATTTTTATAGTTCAGTTGTAAGTAAAATAAGAATAAATAGCTGAAAATTGCAGCTATAATTCAAAATTCGTCCCACTCTCGTGACTCTATTAAATTAATTAGGTAGGAGTGTTTGGGCACACTCCATGTCCGCACATAATGCAGCCTGTGACTCGGAAAGGACCTCATACAATTCGATATACACACACAGTCATATTTTTATGTCATGTGTTTATGATTCGCAATTTATAATAATAATAATAATAATAATAATAATAATAATAATAATAATAATAATAATAATAATAATAATAATAATAATAATAATAATAATAAAAGATTTATTTACAGAAGGTTACACATAAAGACAATGACGCATTATACATATTATGCAGATGAATCAATACTTTTACAATGTGACCTTCTTAAAATAACATACACATACAGGTCTATAACAAGTAAAACATTCAAACAATATTTCCTAACACACATACATAACACACATTTTGCCTTTTAGACAAACACATATGAAATATTATTGATTAGAAAATAACATGACATATCATTGATAAGAAAATAAATGTGTTGTATATTGCCTTTTAAAAGCAAAGATAGAGCATGCCATTCTTATTCCAATTGGTATAATGTTCCAAATATCCATGCTATGGTATGAAAAAGCTAGTTTCTTATAACCTGTATTCGCTTTGGTATTAACAATATCGTTATGGGTGGCAGATCTTAAGTTATAATTGTGATTTCGAGAAAAAGTTATAATATCATTTAAATATTCTGGAGTCTGATTGTTGACACATTTATATATCAAGATTGCCGTTTGATATTTACATCTTTGATTAAACGAGAGCCATTTAAGCTGTAAAAACAATTCTTTGGATGGTGTTCTATTTGGCTTTTGTAGAATGACTTTCGCTGCGCGTTTTTTGTAAAAATATTCACTTTTATTAAATTGGTTTTATTAGCGTTGCCCCAATATTTCTTCATATCAAAAGTGAGATAATTTTATATCTTTTTAGCAGAGTTATTTTACTGCTTATTTTAGAGAATGTTTTATCAATGTGTACATTCCATTGCAGATGTTTGTCGATATAAAGTCCTAAAATCGTATGGCTAGTGACATTTTCAATAGCATTATTATCTATTTTAAGATCAAGGTTGATATTCTTATTTTTTTGTTTCGAGCCAATAAGCATGTATTTTGATTTATTATGGTTTATCATCATGTTATTGAGGGTGCACCATTTTTGAACGAATATTAATATCGATCATTGAAGACGATTTATCTGTGACTCTGGTTGGTGTGTTTATCAGTTGCACGAGGCCGTGCTTTAATACAGTTTTTGACCACATTTGGCATTCATAGGACTTGCTGTCAGCAATGTTTTTAAAATTGAAATCATCTAATATGTGATACTCAATGTTTAAAACCTCAAACTTATGCAAGTAATGCATTAAATATGTCTATCCATTTTTGCGTCTCATTAGATGGTCGATAGATACAATTTATCAGAGAAGATTTCGTGTTTTTAAAGCATATCTCAATACATGCAGATTCAATCCCATCAGGCTCTAAGCCTGGCCTATGTTTAAATGATACATGGTTACCTATATAAAGCAAGATTCCGCCACCCTTTTTCTGACTTCTGTCTTTACTTATGTATGTAAAATTCGGAATATTTAAATTTACATCAAACAAATTTTCGTTCAAAAATGTTTTACAAAAACCAATAACATCCACATTACATTTTTCAGACAACAAAACGTACTTTATTTCATCAAGTTTTGGCAAAAAGTGCTGAATATTTAAAATTGCGATATGAAGTCCCTTTTTTGAAAATTCTAAGGTAGACCCAGCTGAATCATCTTTATCCTCGCAAAAATGTAATCCTTCATTTGCAATAAGGCTTGAGAATGAAACTTCATTATTATTGCATGACATATTATGACATTGTTCAGAGTAATCAGAAACGTTAATACTAGCATCAAAGACACGGTCTATATCACCATATTTTATCACTATTTCGGATTCATTACATATACAAATCTTAAAATTACAATTTTCACAAACCTCGTTAAGTGCTTTAAATTTATTGTATATCAGTACATGTTTGTGTCTGTCTTCGCGTTCCTACTGAGCCGAACTGAATCGTCTGCATTCACTAGTGTAGTGATTATTGTAATGACAATCCTCACAAGGTCTTTGTTGCTGTTCATAATTACTACTGTTCTGATTTCGATATAGATTATTCTTCTGGCCATCCCTTCCGCCCCGTGACTTGCCATTCCTTGAGCCTCGATCAGATGCGTAACTTCGGAAACCGTTACTTCCTGTTTGCATCTGATAGTTATTTCTCCCGCCACGTGAG
Organism: Dreissena rostriformis; assembly: GCA_007657795.1. Lineage (NCBI taxonomy): Eukaryota > Metazoa > Mollusca > Bivalvia > Myida > Dreissenidae > Dreissena > Dreissena rostriformis. The sequence goes on along the minus strand of VMBQ01007087.1, from coordinate 8,079 downwards.
TCGCCATTCCTCAAGCCATGACCTGGTGCATGATCTCCGTAGCCGTAACTGTCGGTATGCGTCTGAAAACTGCCTCTTCCGTCACGTGAATTGCCATTTTTCGAGCCTCGTCCTGGTGCGTAATTTGTGTAGCCATAACTTCCGGTTTGCAACTGATAGTCACGTGAATCGCCGTTTCTCGAACTGCCTCGGTCAGGAGCACAACTCACGCAACCATTACTTCCGGATTGAGTAGAGTGAAGGGTTACGCTACGATTAGCTTGTCGATCTTGTTGCCCGCTCGTCTCCTGTTTAATGATGTGCACGGCTTTGTTTATGTTAGCCACTAGCGTACTGCAGCCTTTAGCGTGCAGATGTATCCCATCGCTGCCATACAAATGTTGAGCCATGTTACCATTTTCATAAATAAAGGATGTATACAGATTAATAAATTGAGCATCTGTTTCTTCGCATATTTGTTTAATTATGTCATTTAGTGGAACTGCGTCTGCATCTCGTCTTGGGGCATCTGTGCACAAGTATACAGTGCAGTTATGTCCATAAAGTTCATGTAGCAGTTGCTGTATCTCACGGTATGCTTTTCTTGCGTCGCCTCCTTCCGCCATGTCATTTCCACCAATATATATTATCACATTTTCGTATTTTGTCATGTCCCATGAATACAGTGTCAAACGAATGTCTTTAATTTTCCGCCCTGGTAGAGTTTTAATGTGTGTATTTTTATTTAATCCACGCCTGCTTATACCACTTATAATTGAGTCACCTATTATTAGAGTTTTCAAAGTTTTATCTGATCTATCTGCCGTGTCCACAATATCAGTATTTACTTGGAGTTCTTGTTCCGTTGGAGACTGTTCTCTCTCTTTTCTATCATGCCCGCTTCCGTTAGTTTTACTTTTTCAGATTGAGGTGTTTCCGTTGTAGCTTTTTCACTGCTTTCATTTTGTACCAACCGTTCCGCCATATTCGCTGTCGATGGGATTATCTTCTGTATATTATCATACCTGATTGTAATTTCCTGTGAAGTGCGTCGTTGGCTTGTTTCATGTCTTTACTGAGTTTATCCGTACTCTGACTAACTGTTTCTACTTTATCTGTTGATTGCTGGTTAGCTATCGAGATTGTTTTTTTAACACTTGTGATTTCATCTCTTAATAGTGAAAGTTGCAATCTAGTATCCTGTTGAAAATTGTTCAATTGGAATTTTGTAGCTAACAGTATTTCATTCATCATCTTCATTTCCTTTAGAATGGCATTTTCTACCGAGTCTGTTTGGTGGCACAATCAATATCAAAACGAGCCTCACCTTCTGCTTCTAAATCAGTCTCTGTATTTTCAGTCAATTCATATTCAGCTTCTGTCTCTATCTCGATATTTGTGCCCGCTTCATTCTCTACTATTCGGGGGTCATTGTCTACTACTCGGGAGGCATTCTCTACTGTTCGGGAGTCCTGCTCTACTATTAGTGAGATTCTGATTTACATGACATTTGTTGAAAAAAGGATGACATTGGGAGGGCTGTTAATCGAGACACAAAAACCTTAATTGCATGAAGAAATGAACCCCAATCTTGGAAAACGGGGCTTAATGCATGTGCGTAAGGTTTCGTCCCAGATTAGCCTGTGCAGTCAGCAGAAAATACTTCCTTTAAACAAAAATAACGATACACGAGAAAAGTGTCGTCCCCGATTAGCTGTACCGGATTATCTAGGTCGACACTAAACGCACATGCATTAAGCCCCCCTTTNCCCCCCCCCCCCCCGGTTTCCCAGAGCGAGGCTCATATCTTTTTATCAAGCTTGAATGCATGTTTTTTTCAGCAACTATTGAATGTCAAAGTTCTAACAAATCGAATGCAGACAACTATTAACGTAAACATTACAATACCACATAATAACTTGTATTTATGATAATCTTATGAAAAATGAGTATTTTTGTTTCAAAAATTGATAAAAACTACGCAAAGTAGTACAAGTAGCATTAACAAATTTAGACATCATTATGATATATGTTTGTAAAATTTCAATTAACTATTATTCAATTCGATATATACATTAATGTAAAAGCAAGATACGACTAAAAAACACTATAACCACAGATTTAACCATGTTAACATGTTTATGCACGAGGAGCTACTTGGTTATCGCCATTGTGGTCGTTGAACGTATACAATGGTAAAATATATGCACGCATGGTTCAAAAGGGGAATATCGACTGCTTATATGAAAAAGCATTAACAATTCATTAAATAACTGCCTCGTTTTTTTTAAGACGATTGAAGTAGAGTGGTTATCTTTATAATGATGAAAAAGTAGTCCCAAGGACACTTTGCCGTCGCGGGAAAAAAACAACAGAAAATCTTTAGGAGCCTCTGTCTGTGAATAGGGGGTTTAATGCATGTGCGTAAAGTGTCGTCCCAGATTAGCCTATGCAGTTCGCACAGGCTTATCAGGGACGACACTTTCCTCTTGTATGATAGTATTCGTTCAAAGGAATACTCTTCGAGAAGGGTGGTCAACAGGGGCGTTCCTGAGGCTATTTCAACTATACGCACGACCGAGCAGCGAAGCTGCGAGTGGGGGTAGGCGCGGGAGTGGGTTCCCCCTCCTGCTAGGGGTGTTTGGGGGGCCTTCCCCTAGAAAATTTTGTAAAAAATATTGCAGATGGTGCGTTTTGGTGTTACCTTTCAGCCACGTTTTGGCAATTTAATTCGTTAATTTGCTTGAAAAAGACCGATAAAAGANATGTTTCGCTGACGCTATCTCTAAAAACATCTGGATAAAGCGGAGCGTTCGCCGACATTTTTGAAAATTTGTGCCATGTAAACATAATCTGGTACCCGTGTCCGAATATTGGTTCACAAAAAATTGAAAGGCAACAACCCAGTCGTAGAGCAGAGTCTTCACAGTGATTACTTCCCCTCATCAGTGAAAAAAACTTAACTTCGTATGTGTCGAGTTAAGACTGTGTTGTGTTTTGTACCCACTGTTATTTTCTAAAAGTGGACCTCTTGTTTGCTTGTTTATATAATTATACCCCTAATCCCCCTAAGCACTCACTTTTTATTGCATTTTTCGAGTTTTCATTTTTTCAAGTTTGAAACTGAATTATACGCACGTGCGTACTGCCGTATGCCTAGGTACGCCCCTGGTCAAACACTATCGAAACTTTACGAACATGTATTAAGCCCCCTTTTCACAGAGCGAGGCTCATATGAATGTTAGGTTCTCCGGAAGGTTTAGTACGGAATAACTTGTATTTTAAACTCGGGATTGTTTGATAATATTCGGGTATAGCAGTATTTATTTCGTGCGTTAGATATTATGTTGATCCAAACGTCAAATGTTATTATTATTTCAGCGTTTAGCGCTAATTATTAAATGTATTCATGGCCTTGTAATGGATGGTATTAATTCATAACGAACGATCTTGAAAGGCGGTCATAATATTATTTATCAACATTATACACGGTTAAGAATTATAATATACCAAACAATATATGCATATAAAATTGCATGCACAATTTATAATAATATCCAATGTTATTTTGTAGCAATACGTATATTTAATAAGTATATGTTCTGACTAGTATTGAATTCGATTTTTACTATTTTTTCAAGTTCATACACTTGGAGACTTTTCTAATACATCACTTAATCAGATCAATATAGCTCCCTTATTTTTGAACGGATTGTGTTGAAATGTTGACCAAGAATAATTTAACACATATCTGATAATGCCTGAAAATTTAATTGAAATTGAAAAACAACAAAATATAAAACTTAACAAATTAACAACGTCACTTCAAAAGTCAAATTCGCAAACTCGTACAAAGTACAATAATAACAATGTGAAAAGTAAAACGCATAAACTTACACGTCTTTATAACTGACCGACTTGCAACATGCCGGTTAAGCCGTTGCGCTCCTGAATATTCATACGAGCCATATTGTTTTTCTTTAATTAATGTTATGTTTTTCTTGTTTAAAAACTCACCTAGAATGATGAAATTGAAATTAAAATAAAATAACATGTCTATCGCGTTTTACTACACTTCGTGACTTTTCTAACGCAACACTTTTAAAACTCACATATCTCAGTTAAAAGTAAATAGTTTTATTTAAAATTGCAAATGTGATCATTTGACTACATTACGTGCAAGCTAACGATAAAATCATTGATGTGTGACAATCGGACGCTTAAGCAAGTGGGGAAGGTAGCCTGCAAAATGCAAAGTGCGCGATTGCGCTCCTGAATATTCATACGAGCTATATTGTTTTGTAAATTAAAGTTATGTTTTCCTTGTGTAAGAAACCACCTCAAATAATTAAATTGAAGTAAAACTTGCATTATATCGCGTTTCACCATTGACACGTGCACAAATATGGAACCACACCTACCCCACGTGCTTAAGCGTCAAATCGTCACGGATGAATGATTTTATCGTGAGCTTGCATAGAATGTAGTCAAATGATCGTATGTAAAATTTTAAATCAATATATTTACTCATAACTGAGATATTCAAGTTTGAAAAGTGATGCGTTAGAAAAGTCCCCAAGTGTGTGTCTACTAATTGTCCTAGCTGTAACTGTAGAACCTATGACTAAGAAGATCGTCTTGAATATATAAATATTGAACGTGCTGAATCACATATACACCTGTCGACTGTTATGTTTTTATCTGAGAGGCATATTTCTATATGAGAAACTTCGTTTCGGTAATTTCTTATTATCGGCCAAGGTGAGACTTATAGCATGTTTTGTTATGTTTTTATACTCGATAAACATTATATAAGTATTTGATTTCTTTCTTCATTTGTCCATGAAGTCATTAATTTGTCAGGCATGACATTTCCCCTCTCTCCACTTTATTATAATTCCTATTGTCGCTTTTGTAACTAACCAACACGTCAGAACGATACGGCAGAAATAAGCCACTATAATAAACATGGTTCTTTTGTTCTATTGCTTTATTTCAAATTCACTGCCACTAAACAAATAGAAAGGCAAAAAACATGCATATAGTAGTAATTTCCTAAACACAACAAATTTCAGCAATCCCGACATTGCAGTTGGAAACCAGGTAGCTAATTCAGGTTAGCAACAGTAAGTTATTATATACATTATTAATTAAAGAAATCGACTTACAATGAACTTGTGAAATGACAGTGATCAATATAAATAACTGTGATGGTGGTAATGCGATATGGAATACATATAACATATACGCCATCGCCGACAAAGACGATGACGACGATGATGATGATGATGATAATGATGACGACGACGACGACGACGAAGACGAAGACGAAGACGACGACGACGATGACGACAACGACAACGACGACGTTGGCGCTGACGATGACGATGATGGTGACGATGATGATGAATATGATGATGACGATGACGATGACGATGATGATGATGATGATGATGATGATGATGATGATGATGATGATGATGATGATGATGATGATGATATTGATATTGATGATTGTATTGATGACGACGACGAGGGGAGGTATCGAGTGCTTTAACATTACTATTTCCCCGAGAGAAGTACATAATAATTTATAAATTCAATTAACAACCATATATACAAAAATTGAATCACTTAATTACAGCTAAATTACAATTCAGTGTTTTTGTCAAGTAACCTTAATTAATAAGTGTGTATTTAATACACAGTGATTTCACAAGTTTGGCCGGTAAACCCTCGGCGGCAGAAGCAGAACTGTGCCCCGTCCGGCTTCACGTCACAATGACCGTTCTGACCGCAATTCAGGCAACATTTCTGTTCACAAAACAGGCCCAGGGCCCTCGGATCGCATTTGCACTGAAATGTGATCTGCTTCGAACTGGAGTCGCTGGAACATGTCCCGTACATGCACCGAAATCCGAACTGACACTTTCGGTCATTATCCGGTCGCAGCCGGTAGCTGCTTGAACACGCGTCTTGGCTGCTTGTCGTTGGAAACGAGTTTATGTTGTACGTATCTACCATAACGTTTTTCGGATTATTCAGAAAATTGTGTTTCGATGCGTCTTCGGCGGTGTTTTGGGGACTTCCAAAAAATCCTACATTTACCCAAGGTGAACCGTTGGGTTTGCTGTCGTAGGTCATGTATTCAGCACTGTCATCGAAGGTGTTTTCGCTCGGTTTATTAGGCGCGGAACTCGCAACCGAATGTGCGACATAACTGTTTGAAGCAGGTAGTGCCTCAGTGACACCTCCTACGCCATCTGTAATCTCCACAAACAGCCTTTCATGCGGACGCTGTCGATCTACGGGTACATGTGCAGCGTTTCTTTCTGGTATATTAATCATATTTAATTGGTCCAAAATCTTTGAGAGAACGCTCTTATCCTTCATTGGCTGCCTTGTAGGGTGAACATTCGACGAGATGATGCCTGGCTGGTCCGAAGCAGTAATATCGCATAGTTTACCAGTCCAACCAATATCGCACGCACAGACTTGCTCCATTGGGTCACACCGACCTTGACGGCAGTCCAGAGACTTGCAGGTATCAAAAGACCCGTCGTATAAGATCAAGCTTTTCTTCAACCCCGGATCGTTGCTGGAATATGTAATAATTTCTGCTTTGATCAGCACGACCGCAATCGTAATATCAAATAAAACGAGCATTGTGTTTCGCATTTCGTTTTCAGATATAATATTATTCCAGATATATATCGCTCACAGATCGACTCTCTCGGTTGAAATAGCAGTTTACTACCGTCGGGCATTTTATAAGATCCGCGATTTAGCGCAATGACGTCATAGACGTCAGATGTTTAATTAGGCTCGACAGTTTACGTCTTTCATGCCCTTTACAAATAATTTACTTCATTACCGTCTCATAAGGCTGTGTTTAATATTGCGTAAAATTCATTCAGAAACCGTTATGCACTGTCGCTTAACCATTCACTCAACTCATGACTAGTTAATATGTAAACAAAATTACTATTGAATACGTAGTACGTAACGTAGCGTAACCGGACGTATTATGCGCGAGTGAATGTATAACTAACTGTCTAACTATTTCGTATAAATAGTTATAACTGATCCAAGTAGTGAGTGCGGCCTTGTGGCAGTTTGGTAAACATTAATAAAACAAGTGAAGACAGCATGTACACGATATTTTTTACAAATAGTAGCGACGAATGTAAAAGTAAAAAACGCAACAGAAAATTATAACTAGTTGCTTCATTAATGTTTAGAAGTGTCCATTTACTAGTCAATATTAAAGACTACTAAATCGGTAATAGTTATGAAAGATTGAAAAACTGTTCAAATGAATTGAATGATTATTCTGTTGAGTTCTTTCTTTAAATTTACTTTTTTTATTCGCCTTCTCTTTTGCTGTTATCGCTCATCATTTTAATGTGCTGTTGTTTCCGTTTTCTGTTATATATTCGTTAGTTTAATCATTCACGTTGCGAAGCAGAACTGTGGCAGCAGCGTCTGCGTACATTAAAAGTATTCGCGTCGTGCACAAATGGACCTTATAACATATAAGTCACGTTCTGAGAAAACTGGGCAAAATGCTTGTGCGTAAATTGTCATCCCAGATAAGCCTGTGCAGTCCGCACAGGCTAATCAGGGACGACAATTTCCGCTTTTATGGAATTTTTCGTTTAAATGGTGTCCCTCCTTAGCGAAAATCTAGTTTACGCGGAAAGTGTCGTCCTAAATTAGCCTGTGCGAACTGCACAGGCTAATATGGAACGACACTTTACGCACATGCATTATGCCCAGTTTTCACAGAACGCAACATATATCCAAACAGCGTAGCTCCAGATAATCGCTGTGTCCGTATACTCTGATGAAGAGCCATAATGTCCGCTAATGAGACCACGAAACCTTGCGTGACTTTGCAGCGGACAGGATAGCTTCTTACAAAATTGCGCACATTGATATGGTTTTAAAAACATATTTTCGCAATGCGCGTCTTAAAACACAGTTTCGTGCTTCATATTAGCTGCATAACACGTTGTGGTGTAAAACACATGATGTAGAAATCGTGAACGTCTTAAACGCACGAGCTGATTGTTATTATACATGATGACTCATTCGTAC
>VMBQ01007086.1:0-47804 GCA_007657795.1 Dreissena rostriformis | reverse complement strand
CAACATCAGCATCATCATCAACATCATCAGCATCATCATCAACATCATCAATATCATCATGAAAATCATCATCAACAACACAATCAACATCATCATGAAAATCATAATCAGCAACATAATCAACATCATCCGCAGCAGCAACATAAGCATCAGCAGCAGCAACATCATCATGATCGATTGTTTTTAATATCAGTAAATAAACATTGGTATCCAGAGGGTAAATCATAATCAAAGCATTTTTTTTAAATGATTGTGACATTAAAAATGACATTCAAGTATTTATACAGCGGGTGAAATTATTCTTTTCATGTATCGTTATATAGGTTTAATATTTCAAATTGTTTCCTAGTTCGTAGTAAGTCATTATACACTTGCATATTAAAAAAAGATAAGTTTGAAGTATTGACCGATATATTTCAAAGTTTCAGTGGCAAACTAACAATTAAGTCACGGAACTGCTTCGATTCATCGATTATGTACGTGGACTGGTATTGTCAATATCCATGATGCTCAAGATATACTCTTGGGACTATACAGGGTTTTAAATATTAATGAAGGCGCTTTGATGTTTCGAGCCTTTCCAACGCGTGTTTTTAACACACTTATATGGTGTTGCTCGTGATAAGTGTTTGCATTTTGTTCTAAACCAGTCAATGAAATACGGGGAAATATGTTTCAATTGTTCAACTAAATATGCATGTTAAGGTTATTTCAAAGTTTAGTTGTTGATTTTTTTATGTGTTTTAATTGCCATTGGCAACATGCGACTATTTCCATCATCATGATCAGCATTATCATTAATAGTAACAGCAGCAGAAACAGTTACATCACTTTCATCGACATCGTGGTTACCAGTAGTAAAACCATTCTTCTCATCAGTTACATCATCATCAACATTGTCACAATCAGCGATAAAACGATCGCAGTCATCGTTATCGTTTGATATTTGAAACATAATATATAAACTCCCCTTATTTGTTTCCACTAATCTGCGTGAATTTCTTTAACTCAGTCTTCTGTGCGCACGCTTAATTTATCTTCTGACACAGTCATTATAATTATTCCTTGCCAATCATATAATGTTAAGGTATTGAACGTACCTGTCATTGTAAGTTCGGGATAGTTTTTGAGAGCTAATCGAGTTGTGTACAAGGAAGCCGTGCGACAAATATGCATTTAAAAATAACAATTTTTAATCGTTACAAATTGTTGTGCAGGCTAACAGTCACATGCGTAGCAGATGAGTATTTTTGTCCAGCCTGCTTGCGGAAAGCTCGATATAGCTTTCAAAGGTCGAATGTAAGTGATTGCGCGCGTGTGCGTGCGCGCGTGTGCGTGCGTGTGTTTTCGTGCGTGCGTGCGGACTGTAACTTTGTCATTCATCGCGCAGTATTAAAATAGCTTACCACAAATGTTCACCATCATGAGATGACGTGTCGTTCGTAACACCGTCACCCTACCTCAAAGGTCGAGGTTACACTAAAAAGTTTCAGTATATAATACATAATGTCATGTCAATATTGATTGCAAAGGAGAATTGGTCGACACTTTTAAAAGATGTAAATAATTAAGAGAGTCATAATTTAAAAGAGAATGGCTTTGGTCTATCGATTAAGTTAGTCCTTTTTGTGTACACATTCATCGTCTATTTTTTTTATATTGCGAATCATTTGAGATCGTATGGCGTCGGAATTATTTACGAAGGTGCCTTGAAAAGTCCGATCAGATCCTGCAATATTAATTTCAATCCGTCGCCTGTGTTCATCAACTATACTTGTTTGTTTTCTTAAATTTCACCGTTTTCGCGTTCTTCAGTTGGCTTTACTAGGTTTTTACATGAAACTAGTCGTATTTTAATCATACTCCCTCTTTCCAGTGGTGATACTAAACACACCGAACAAAATTAGATGTGTATATTCTTGAGTGTGTGTGTCACCTGAAAATGCATTCCACCACATCAAACGTAACACCATTAAACGCCATCTTTATAATCAATATCAACATCAACATCATAAGTATAACCATCTTCAACAACACCTCAATCATGACACACAGATCCAACTATGAGATTGTGTATAGTAAACTAATTCAAATGAGCCTCTGTGAAAAGGGGGTTTAATGCATGTGCGTAAAGGGTCGCCCCATATAAGCCTGTGTAGTTCGCACAGGCTTATAAGGGACGACACTTTCCGCCTAAACTGGATTAACCTCACGAAGAGTTTTCCTTTAAACGAAAAATGCAATAAAAGCGGAAAGAGCGGACTGAATAAGCTAATCTGGGACGACTCTTAACGCACATGCATTAAACTCCTTTTTCACAGACCGCGGCCCAAATATATAAAATTAAAGCTTTTTTAATAACAACTTTTAAGGTTGTATCGGCGGCCGTTTCCGGTTTGATGATTTGGATTCTGGTCCTGAAGGAAAAGAAGGTCAACAGCGTGTACGACTTCGTGCTCGATGGCGCATGCGTGTTCCTCGTTGTGGGCCTTATCGCGGGCAAGGTGTCGCTCTTCGGATGGATTGGAGCCTTCCGGGAAAACGTCTGCGCGCTGAAATATGTACGTTTAGTCTTCAATGAATTGAGCCTTTTTAATGGGAAAACTGCACTTAATGCATGTGCGTAAAGTGTCGCCCAAGATTAGCCTGTGCGCACAGACTAATAAGAGACGCTTTTTTGGAATTTTCAATTCAAAGAAAGTCTTTTCTAAACGAAACTCCAGTTAAGGCGGAAAGTGACGTCCCTGATTAGCCTGCGCGGACTGCACAGGCTAATATGTGACGACACTTAACACACATGCATTAAACCCAGGTTTCCCAGAACGAGGCTTAATTTACAAATTGTCCTGAAAACTAGTGTGGTTATTATGTATTTAAATGTTCCTTCGTGTGATTCTTGCTAACTTTGACAGCTTTACGCTTACTGAGAACATCCTAAATGTTAATATACCCATACGTAATGCCTTTTGTGGTTCAATTACTACTTATCAGAGCCCAGGGTCTCGTTGTGTAAATGCCACTTAGCAAGGTATATAAACTGATAGTGGATATGGCATCCACCTAGCGATAAGGGGGTCCCGGGTTCGAACCCATTCAGGGATCCTTCTCAGAATCTTTTCTGTAGACAAATAGTACTGGTTCTGCCCAAGAAACGGAATTGAGAGTGTCTCAATAAGCCCATGGCTTTTAATGCAATTGAGCTAAAATTAATCGGTTATATCGGTTATATACAGTTAACTTATTAAACATAATTTCTCAACAAAAATCTCATCCCAACCTTTAAGTACTACTGGTCTATGACGATCCTGTTCTTCATTCAAATCTTGGCCATCATTTTCGTGTTCGTGATCGTATTCGTACCAGAGGCGCGTACCCAGCTTGGCGTCTACCCGGAAGAGAGCCTCCAGGGCGCCATCCGGAAGTACAGAGACGATCCGGATATGCAAGACCTCATCGATAACTTCCAGAAAACTGTGAGTGTTTTTTTTGGAGGGGGGGGGGGTATTTGTATTTTGTTGCGGTGTTTTGATAATTTAAAATGTTAATGTTCGTAGCATCAATTTTTCTAAGAATATTGAAATAAATGTGCTATTCCCAACGGTATGCAATAGCGGATTACTTTAGTGCCGCTAGCGGTTTGATGTTTGAATGCCAGGTACCAAATGAAAATGTGTGATGGCCATGTTTATTTCCACTAAAAACAAAATGCTTATGATTATGATATTGTAACATTGTGGTTAGTATTGCTACTGATGGTGATGATGCTGATCAAGGAGAGGAGAAAAAGAAGAAAATAATGAAGCTTCATCTTCATCTTCTTCTTCTGTTGCTGCTGCTGCTTCTGCTGCCACTTATGAAGATGGTGGTAGTGGTGATGATAAAAGCTTGCACTTGTTGCACACTTTTCGAGTAGAGTTATGTTGTTAACCAACATGAGTCACATTATCATTCATTTTCCAGTTCAAATGCTGCGGCACGTCCAACGACGATATGGGCTACAAAGACTGGACCAAGAACGTCTATTTCAACTGCAGCGTTGAGAAAGCCCTGCAGGCGAAGTTCGAGTTTTGTTCCGTGCCTTTCTCTTGCTGTATACAACACGCCGTAAGATAATACTTGAGCCTCTCTCTGTGAAAAGGGGGTTAAATGCATGTGCGTAAAATGTCGTCCCAGATGAGCCTGTGCAGTCCGCAAAGGCTAATCAGGGACGAAATTTTCCGTCGAAACTATATTTTTGCTAGGAAGAGACTTTCTTTTATCGAAAAATATCATACAAGCGGAAAGTGTCGTCCCTGATTAGCGTGTGCCGACTGCACATGCTAATCTGGGACGACACGTTACACACACGCATTAAACCCCCTTTTAAAAGAGCGAGGCTCAATTATTTAGTCATTAGTTGATTTTTGCAAAAACTTTCATTTTCAAAACACATTAATGGACCGTCACTTAAAATTGTGTTTACTTATTTTGATTGTGTATTTGGCACTTATTAAGTTGTGGGTGTATCTTGTTTAATATATTGTGTTGAACTTTAAGATATGAAGTTATTAATCGTTTTAACGAAGAGTCTTAATCGAAAACGCGAGCTACTTATAGCTGGTTATCTACAATTGGTTTTTCTTTCCAGGGAGAGATTCAAAATCTGATGTGCGGGAAAGATATGCAGAGTGACGATATAGTGAGTATCGACTGAAATGAATATTATATTTTAGGATCATTAAAATCAACACCAACACCTCATTTTCACATGTTTCCTAATTTTTGTACGACCTTTTCTTAACGCGTCTATTTAATAATGTCTGTACGTGAAAATACTTCACGATCTTAATTCCACGTGTCTAGTACATGAGAACATTTCAGTGCCTTGATTTCACGTGTCTAGAACATGAGTACATTTCAGTGCCTTGATTTCACGTGTCTAGTACATGAGTACCTTTCAGTGCCCTGAGTTCACGTGTCTAGTACATGGGAACATTTTAGTGCCTAGATTGTACGTGTCTAGTACATGAGTACATTTCAGTGCCTTGATTTCACGTGTCTAGTACATGAGTACATTTCAGTTAATTTCACGTGTCTAGTACATGAGTACATTTCAGTGTCTTGATTTCACGTGTCTATTACATGATTTCATTTCAGTACCCTGAGTTCACGTGTCTTCTACATGTGGACATTTCAGGACCTTGATTTCATATGTTTTCTACATGATTACAATGCAGGGCCATGATTTCACGTGGACCTTCGTGGAGTTTACATGAAAACATTTAAGGACCTTCATTTCTTGTTTCTCTTACAAGTTAACATTTCAGGACCCTGAGTTCACGTGTCTCCTACATTTCAGGGCCTTGGTCTCACGTGCATCATGCATATGTACATTTCATGAAATTGATTCCACGTGTCTCCTACATGCGTTCATTTCAGGGCCCTTATTATACGTGTCTCCTAGAAGTGTTTCTTTCAAGTCCTTGATTTCACGTGTTTCCTACATGTATACATTTGTTTATGGCCTTGATTTCGCGTGTCTCCTACATGTATATTGTTAGGACCCTGATTTAACGTGTCTCATACATGAATACATTTAACGATCCTGTTATCACGTGTCTTCTGCATTATTACATTTTATGATATTTGTTAAGTGTATCTCCTATATAAATATCAATAAACTCTCTTTATAATTTTCTTAACATGTAAGGATACTATTGTCATGTTTCTGCAATAAATCGCTATATTCAATGCACTTTCTCCTTGTAAACATTTCAGAATCCTGTTCCATGTTATTCGTCTATAATTATCTTAAACAGTTCATGATACTGTTTCCTCACATCTTCTATGTCTCTACATATTTCAGGACCCGGCCGTACGTATGAACACAATATACACCAAAGGTTGCTTAAAGGCCATGACCGACCTCATGAACGAAAACGTGATAGTAGTCGGCGGTGTCATATTTGGGATATTGGTACCACAGGTCAGTCTATTTCAAAATCATGTAAACCTCATCAATATAACATCGATGCATTGATGTCGATATAACCGAAAATACTGGTTCCGCCCTTAAATTGATATCACTGTACCATTTGTAAGTATTGGTTATACATTTTATTGTATCTACGTAATTATATATGTGATATTTCGTTTTCGTTTCAGATGCTGCTGAGTTGGTTGTCCCGTAAGTTAACAACACAGATTATGCGACAAATTTCCAAATGGAACAGACTGCCAAGACCATGATAGTCCAACTACATCGGAAGCTTTAACAAAAATCAACCACCAAGAACTTGAACAAATCATATCAGCTTTTATAAATAACAGTCCAAACACATTCCGATGTCAGCTTCGGAGCAATGTGACAAATCGCATAAGCTTTTATGAAAGAACCGTCCAATCAGATTCCGAAATCAGCTTCGGAGAATTTCAAACAATCATGTCAGCTTTTATAAAACAAAAAGAACCTTCCCATCGAATTCCGAAAAAATAAAATGAAGCTGATGGTTGTGACAACTGATGAACATTTTATTCTAACAGTGTGACATTCCTAAGTATAGTTAAAATGTTTACATAACGATGAAACGTAACATATGTTTTACCGTTCTTTACACATTACGTTATGCTAGGGTCTTATTATTTAACTTTATGTATATGTTAACGATATATATTGTCCTTATATATTTTTATATTCACATTCAAATCGACAATCTTTTTTGCTGCATATACTAAACAAACCACGACGATGGAGTGCTGTTCCACAAAACATCAATTTAGTTACAATCAAACAAGCTCGCAATTGGTGAGGACCAAAAATGGTAAAGCATAGTTCAAGACTCGGAGATAGCAAAAGATAGAAAATGTGCTAGTGAAATACACAGATACATAAAAATTTGCCTTAAATCGTGGTTATATCTGCTGATTGGCCAATCAAATTCGTTATTTTACATGTATATGCTCAAATGCAAATACAATAACCAACGGCGTGTATATAAATTACGACAATCGGAAATATGCAATCTATGTGTTAATCGACTTAATGCGATCTGAAATCACAAAGTGCATTTATTTAATTGATTTAGTGTGTGTAACGATGGCATAGGGGTGAAATGATTGTGTTTCGCAACTCGCGGCCAAGATAAAATAACTCGTAGTCCCCATCATTAACGTTAACAAAATAAATGCCACCTCTATACGATCGTACTTTGTTGTTTTCGGTACTGTTGTTGTTTTGTCGTTGATGATATTGTTTCAATATTGTTTTACGATGCCTTGATTTCATGTTTATTTGATTTGTTTATACATTTATAACAGAACACATGATATATTGTATATAAATTGTATTTCCGCCCATAACAATTTTGGGAGTTGGATCAGTTCCTCAAAACATCACAATTTAATAGTCATGATAAATTATTTAAGCATGTGTGCTGTTATTCTATGGGCTGAAATGCCAATCATGAGTGAAAAAGTTCAATTCACGATGGTTGATGTATTTTAGCTTTGCTTTGATAATTCATTGTACGTTTTTGCTTAAAATTATGGAATTCGTGTTAGTGCAATAGTATTTGGACGCAATAACATGTTGCATATTGTTTGCAGTAAAAGTATTATTTAAGTTACAATAAATATATATGGGGTTAATATAATTATAGTAATACTATTAACGCAACAATTTCTGTATATATCTAATGAAAATCAAACACAACGAAAATAATAAATTTTTGTTGTAGTTAGTTCATTTGCATGCAAATTGTACTAAAGATTGAATATTTGTCCGTTACAACAGCAATTGTGACAAACTGTAAGAACCACACATAATAAATAACTTGCTACCTAAATTTAAACTGGTTGATAAGTTCGTAGAAAAACGTGTTTTAAAACGCATAATTTGGCTGCGTTTAAAGTGCGTGTACAACATAGTTTTGGACATATATGCGGAATTGTCTATGCACGTTCGAAGATTGCTTCAGATCATATGTTATGTTATTGTATTACTTCATGGTCTACCATTGCACTGATGGTATATTTGTTAAGACATTTATTCACTATGGAATTTCCTTTATCTTTTTTCAACATTATCGAAAGTATGTGAATGTTTTGGTGATTATACAAATACGTTAATGATTTTAATAATGAATTGACTTATTTTATTAAACTGTTTGTTAGCATAGCGGGGATATGCAATTGTGCAATTACATTCGTGAATAGTAACTCATTAAAATTTGCTAATGTGAATCTTGATCTTATCAATTCGACTTGTTCATATTTGTCTGAATGAAAAAAGGAATTCATTTGACATGAGAATTTAACGAGCTTGATGGTAATTACCAAATAATATAATAAATGCACTGTTTTACTTCATTTAACATAATTATCGATTTTGCTCAAGTATCGTCTCTGATTAGCATGGACTGCACAGACTTATCTGGGACGACACTTAACGCACACCTCCTTGTCACAGAGCGAGGCGCAATTAATTTAATTTAACAAAACATGACGAGTATACATATTTATTTTTGACTTCTCGACATTCCGGCCAATATGCATCAGTCTGAATAGTTCCGTCTATTTGGACATGACTGATCTTCCAACATAAGTAAACCGCCAATAAAGTTCTTTTGGACTAGATATTGAGTGCTGCACACACTTCAGTGACACTAAAGCAAATCCTTTAATATCATATACTTATATTACATGTGTCATTACATTCAAAATTCATGTTTGGGTTTCACGTGTTTAAGGATTTGTAGAAGAACGCGTCCACTACGGTACCACTTAAAATTATTCAATTTAGAGTAATTAAAGGAAATTTAAAAAAAAATGTCTACAACGATTCACGCTATTAGGATCAATGCAAGCTTGAATATTATTGCGGTGGGGACCACAGATTCATGTTACGATTTGTGTATACACATCTGTTGCAAAGTTAATATATATATATATATATTGTAACATTGACATGCATTACTGGCTTTGTGGTACACATTTGTATGAAAGTAAGTATATGTTTGTAACATTTGCATTACTGGCTTGAGTGATGTGAGCATTGAAGACGTGCAATGAATAGTGCCTACTATGAGCGCTGAACGAGAGTGAATTAACTCTCAATATTACGTGATCTTAGTGCAAAAATCTAGCACCTCCATTTTCCAGGATAACAAAAACACGATTAAACTCGTTTTTGAGTCTGTATATATGTAATAGCAATCTAAACTAGAGCTTTGTCACTGACGTGACGTATACCCCCACATGCTGCATTGACACAGACTATTTTGCATGCTGTCNGCCCGGACAAGCGGGACAGACCGACCGACAAAGTGACTCCTATATAGCCCCCATTACCAATGGTAATGGGGGTATAACAATAGACTTGTATACGGCACTGTTTATTGCATTAAAAATAAAACAAAGTTATAAGCATGTGTCAATGAGAAAAAAAAGAAAACATTTTTTAGAAAGTAAATTTTTTATTAACAAACTAATTGCAGCGCAAATAACTGCTTTATTAACATACATAAATATGGCTCAAGCAATTAACACAATAAAGCCAAATATGTTCAGCAAAATAATATATTATTAAATACAACAAATTAAACATGGGATATATAACAAGAACATTGCGCATAGCAAAACAGTATTTTTACTTCACTGATGCCAGGTTATATAAGTGCAAATAAAACAGCAAAGACATTCAATTTTGTATCTCTAAATGAATTACGTTATTGACTTAGTTGTAATCAATGGGACATACAGGATGAATTCAAGTTCATTTGTGTTTATCCATGCTACCGTTTACTACGTCAAAAATACATTAAACGTATGTATTACATCCATCCTTCTGTTGTTAAGTTCCATAGTTTATTGACATCAACATGTAAATTTGAAATTATCAATTCATGAAACTATATAAAAGAAGCCTTAACTTTACGAAATTATAAATACAACTAATTGACTTAAAAGTGTTCATAAGGTCACATGAAATAAGTCTATGTATCACTTCTCAGTCATTGACATAATGTGAATTAGTTTTTGTTTATGTTGTTGTATTTTTGTTTTGTTTTGTTAAAATTACATTATAAATTCCATAGTCAATTAAACATAATAGTTTATCCTTAATTCCTTCAAAATAGTACGTTTCTTCTTTTCAGAATCGTTGTTTCTCCTTATTTTATTTCGTTTTCAAATCTGATTGAATGTACACACACACACACATATACTATTATATTGTTGATTTCGTTCAAAAGTGTTTCTGGCATATACATAACAATGTATTCATGACACTGTTCGTTCTAGAGTATATTTCATGACACGTTTATGTTTATAGTAAACACTTATGATAGATAATCTGCATGACTTAATACGTGTGCTGCCATTTAACCTTTTTTTCCTAAAAATATCCCTACGACAAACAATTGATAAAAAGTCAGAAGAAACTAAATGAGTGTTACGCATTAATAATTTAGGTATAGCGATTATGCTTTTCGTTTGTTACTCTTTTTTAAGCGAACAACTAATTCTTATTAATTGCAAGTCATATATAAGCTTCTGTCAGTGGCCTCGAAATATGACACGTTTAAAAACTCAGTTGCATATCTGCTATATTTACATATATATTTACCTTTACATGTATATTCACGCAAACCTCAACCTGAATCTCGTTTTGCAAACATAAACCTTACGTTATAAGTACGAAAAGGGACACAATCCTAATAAACGTCTGGTCATTGTTATAGATCTTGATCGGTGACTGTTTGTAAAGACCTGTGACACACATTTATAGAGTTTTATTTAAGTATCTGTATTAGTCATATAGAGATATTGAGATGTTAAACGCAAACATTAGCCTAAATTGTCTAATTACAAAAAGAGACATAATTCAGCTCAATTGCAGGTCCGAGATAAAAGCCGCACTCGATCACTGTTTGCTGAAGACATTTGTTATATTTTACATTCACTATCTGTATGATTTACGAGAAACGTAATTTCTCCTCGCAAATTATATCATAAATTGTATCTGTTAGTCAAATCTTAACCTGACTTTTATACACGAATAACGGGCATAATCCCGCTCAAATGCAGTCAGGGGTTTTGGTTAATTCCTTTTTATTAAGCGTCCTAACACATTCTCGTAGTTCTATTTCCATTTTTGTAAGCGATATAGAGGTTTGAAGTTTTTGCATGCAAACGTTCGTCTGAATTTTCTAAGCACAAAAAGGGACATATCTCTGCTAAATTACATGTAAGAGTTATGGGCCTTGATCAGTGACATGTGATGATGACCTCGGAGAAATGTGTGGAGTTTCAATTGAATAGTATTGACAGAGATATATATCTTTTAAACGCAAACTTCATCCTGCATTCCATATTGCGCGCAAACTTTGACCTTATTTTTAAATGTTGAATACGGGAAAAATCCTGCTAAGAGGCTTCATCAGTGCACTGATTATAAGGACCCACACAATATTTCTCAAAATTTATTTTAAAACCTGGTTTAGATATAGAGATTAACGAGAACGTAACCTGTATTTATTTAAAATTGGACAGAATTCGCCTAAATTATAGGTCAGATTTATTGAACTACAAACTTAATTTGAATTGATTTGTATATTGTCTATGTTCCATGGAAATTATTGTTTGGGTAAATGTTACATCACTTTTCAAGTTAGTTGTTTAACTGATATAACTTTATTCATGATTCTATTCAAAATATTGTTAAGGCTTTATCAACTAACAGTTTACATTTTTATCTAATCAGTCGACAGTAAATATTCCTCCAGTTTGTCCATGTCAGCCAACATGATGCCCTTACCTTCCAACTGTGCAGTTACTCTATTACAATATGACCTGAAATAAATATTCCAATAATAAGAAATGGGATAAAAAAATTGTATCGAATGCATGTAAAATTTTATGTCTACGATATCTTGAATAATCCTGAATTTACGTCGTCCAAAGTTCTTAATGTTTATATGCATTTAACTAACCTATATATTATAATAAAAATGTGTTTATATCAGCGGCATGCCATGATTGATGACTCAATCACAATTGCGAGTACGCAACACCTATGAAATCAAAACTGATCTTGTATTTCACTTATATCAAATCAATAATGCAAGAATACAACGCAGAGAAAAATGTTCGTGAAATCATTTCAGTCAACCCGAAGCTAAATTTGTGTGATCCTAAACTGGTATTATTTATTCCCCGAATAGCATTAAATAAAGCATGGTCGGGAGTTAAATGATTATATTAACGATCTATTACATATTATAAACAAACTCCATGTATTGGTTTGTCCCCTCCATCTCATTGTTACTTAAGTTTCAATGTAGAGTATTGTCCGCATACACACGTGTTATGAAGTCATTTACATAAAATCCAATTAAGCTATTGTAGTGTTTAAAAATTGCATATTATCTAAAATCTTTAGCATTTTAACTTAATATATTTTTTGTTATATGTATGGGATACAATTAATTATAAAATTGAATGTACTCTAAAAATCAATACATACGCTCCATAACTGTAAGCAGAGCTCGCATGCTCTATGCCGTTATATACAATCTTGCCCACACTGTTAATGGTAAACACCAATTTCCTTTTGAAGGCCACTTTCAGCATGCTGCAAATGATTAGTCCTTCGACCGAGAAAGGGAGATACGCGTCCTCAGTAATCCCTTTATACATTTTGCCATCCTAGAAGAAACAATTACAAGAAATGTATGCGCGCAAAAGTTTCAAAACTTAACGGAAAATGTATTGATTTCGGTGATTTGTCGAATATTTTTTTCACTCGTAGTCGTGCAAAAATATTTTTTTTCACTAGTGACGTTTAATTATATTGTTTTTTCTGTAACCACATATGAAGTAACATCCGATCATTAACCCAGATAAAAAATATATAATATATGTTAGTAGCAGCAACCTTTAAACACATATATGATCACTCAACGAACAAGAACATGACACAAGAGGTCCCGAAATTATATGCAAAAAAAGCGGCATTTGTTCATGTCTGATTAACCGCACAATTAAAAATACATTGTTAACATCACAAAACAAACAAGAAACTATCGGAGACGGGTGATGCTCCCCTAAGGTTTTGTTTTGTCACAATATTGCACTATATATTCAGATAAAAAAGAAACGTTTTGAGGGACATAACTTTGGACAAAATAATACGATGGATGGTTTAGCAACCTAAAAGAACAGCAGATTTTATATTTTGTTTTCATGGACGTATGAAGAATATGTACAGTTAATAGTAAATTTCAAAGGGCCATACCTCTCTATATAAATCATCTAACCAGAACCCACTAATAACATGCGCATCTCCTCAAGGTNACAATTAATTGAATTCCGGTCATAAATTGCTGAGAAATAGCCCGGACAAAAATTGTGCACGGACGGACGCACGCACGGACGGACGGACAGACGAAGCGACGACTATATGCTCCCCCAAAAAATTTGGGGGGAGCATAATAAATCCAAAATATGACCACACAGTTTTAAAAAGTGGTATATTGTGACCCCTGCCATATACACGTGAAATTTTGCAAATTTGTGTTTATCGTTGTTGTAACAAATGCATCGACACAAGAAAACGGTGTTAACTATAAACAATGAAAAGGAAATAAATGAGCACACTTATCGTTGGGAATGTATAAAATGTATGTGTCAAACGCTTGGCATGAACGGAATTTTCACTTTCGATGCTTGGTAGGAACGGAGTATACAAAATTATGTAAGATTTAATCCAGAGGCATAATGATTGGAGCGATCGTACGACCATAAAATGTTCGATTAAAAATAACCAAACTGCTAGTTAAGCGAATTAAATTATTGTTTTGAAGGTTTGGTCTGTACGATACTTATAAAAAAAACTATTTAACGTTGGAAATATTCCTGCATGGTCTTTAGTAAACTGGATGGTTCGCCATAACATGTCCACCTTATGGAGCATAAAAAAAATACAGGCAGTACAATATAGTGTTGGAAACCAAACTTATCCATACCGATTGTTGTCCATCCAAAAACTCGTATTGAATGTGGATGTGTTTTTTTTTCCTAACAGTCATAACAGTCATAACAGTCATTTTTCCAGGAGGCTGATTACCTAAAAGAATACATTACACAAAATAAAATAGTATTGTACCAATTTATATCATGCATGCAATATTTTTAACTGATGTAAACATAATCACAATATTTGAAAACATGATTTTGTTACAAAGCTAAGTTATTATGTAAGCCCGTAACCGTTAATTTCTCGCAACTTTGGTTGATTGCAATCGATTTATCGATAATTTATGTACATAAAATGTTACCAGACGCAAATTTCTTCTGTTTTGCTATTTCCCCCGCACAGCTTTTGTCAGCATTTGCAGGAGTACCCTGAAAATATATAACGCCTGGACATAAACTATATGCAAGGATTTTTAAAATCGCTCAAAAAATAACAGGATTGTTTAAATTTGTATGAATTGTAATACTGCGAGAAATTTTTCATTTACACATTATTGTTTGTTGGTTTTAACACCACTTGCTAGGGATGGGCCGTTCCAATTTTGATCACCTGAGCTTTTTGTATACCGTGATGTCCGTCCTCGATCAGTCACTCAGTGCTAGGTCATGTATGTACTGTTTGAATCGCTAATTTATAAAGCAACGGGCCACATACAAGTTTTTTTTAATGAAAACTTCAAAAATATTTTGCCCGCTTGACTTACACGTTAAATAAGTGTAGACGCACAGTGTGACATTTTAAAGTTTTCCTCTACAAATTGTGTTCTAACAACACCCTTTTGGTCACTTGCCTCGCCCCGTGGAGCACAAGTTTCATAAAGACATATATAGGGAAAACATTTAGAAGTCTGCTTGACAGAAACCGCGAAGCATACGGATTTCATATTTGATATGCGACTTCATCTAGATGCCCTCTACAAGGTTTGTTCAAATATACCCCTGAGGTGAAAATAAGCCTCCCCAAGGGGTCACCAGTTTTTGCAGATTTGTGAAGCGAACAATCTTGTTGTCTGACATTACAATGACCCAATTGTGCATAGTTGTTGTATAGCATTACCTAAAGGTCATCTACACAGTTTATTTAAATTATGCCCCACATGTCAAAGTTTGCCTTGCTTTAGGGCTCACCAGATTTACACATATAAAAGAAGCACTTAAAAAAATAATTAATGTCCAAAACCGCAAAGCTATATTCCTTTTATATTTGGTGTGTGGCATCATCTCATGGTACTCTGCAACGTAATGTTCAAATTATTCCCCTGGAACCATGAATTGGCCTCACCCAGTCGGACACCAATTTTAAAAATCTTTTCATCTAAACTTCTTGGTCAAAACTGTAAAGCCGAAGCTTTTTATATTTTGCATGAAACATTATGTAGAGGTCCTCTTTAACTTTTGTTCAAATCATGTTCTCAGGGTCACAATTTGCTCCGCTCATGGAGTCACCAGTTTTAACGATGGCCATGATGGCCATGAATCGCTCACCTGGTCAAAAATTGAAGGTCATCAAAGTGCATAAATTCATTTTTAGGAATCGAGTTGAATTATATATAATCCCAACCCAGATTCAATCAAGGTAAACATTCTTACTAAATTTCATCAAGATCTAATAAACTGTGACCTCTATCGTCTACAGGAAGTTTTACTATGATTTGACCAGATGACGTACTTTATGACCTCAGATGACCGATATACAATTCCAAGGCAGATTTCATCAATTAATATATTCTGACAAAATTTCATTAAGACGTGATGAAAACTGTGTCCTCTTTCATCTACACAAGGTTTTACTAGAATTTGCCCGGTCACCTAATTGTTGACCCCAGATGACTCATATACGATCCAAAATCAGATATTATCAAGATAAACATTCTGACCATTTTTCATTAAGATCAGATGAAAACTATGACCTCTATTGTCTACACAAGGCTTTTCTATGATTTGACCTTGTGACCTAGTTTCTGACCCCAGATGACCCAAATACAATCCCAATCCAGATTTCATCAAGATAAACATTCTGACAAAGTTTCATAAAGATCTGATGGAAACTGTGACCTTTATTGTCTACACAAATTTTTTCTATGATTTGACCTAGTGAACTAGTTTTTAACCCCAGATGAGCCAAATACAATCCCAACCCAGATTTAATCAAGATTAACATTCTGGCCAAATTGCATTAAGATTGGATGAAAACTGTGACCTCTACTGTCTACACAAGTTTTTTTAAACTTTGACTTTGTGACCTAGTTTTTGACCCTAGATGACCCAAATTCGATCCCAACCCAGATTGTAACAAGACACACATTCTGACCATATTTCATTAAGATCTGATGAAAACTGTGACCTCTATTGTCTACACAAGGTTTTTCTATGATTTGACCTAGTGACCTAGTTTTTGACCCCAGATGACCCAAATACAATCCCAACCCAGATTTCATCAAGATAAACATTATGTCTTAATTTCATTAAGATTAGATGAAAACTGTGACCTCTACTGTCTACACAAACAAATTGTTGACGCACGCACGCACGACGGACGTCGGACATCACACGATCACATAAGCTCACCCTGTCACTTCGTGACAGGTGAGCTAAAAACATGACACCTTTAAAAACAAATCTCTTCAGAATCCGGTAAATCCAGTGTTTTTTAGTTTGTATGCATCTTATCTTTAGGTTATTTTAAAAACGTGTTTACATCATGGTTACAATATACTAAATAATCGAGTCATGAAGGGCTGTACTCTCTAAAAAAAACATCATATTTTCCTCGAAGGCATGTTTTACACTTTAGGCTGTTGTTCTGGTTTTATCGTCTGGAGATATTGCTAGGGTAAGCATAGGTGTTCACTACAAAATCCCTGAAATAGGATAAAGTTAGAGATTAAAGTAAAAATTGGCACTGAAAAAGGTTACAATCCACTAGAAAACGGCAGAANTAGAGAAAAAAAAAATGTTTATCGATGAAGTGTGTTTCTTTCAAAGGTACAGTAACTCGTCCGAAATAAATGCGAATTATATATAAATGCAAGGAAATATAACTCTCGACGTGATGGTTTATGTACATGGTTTTACATAAAAAAAGCGCGGGAAACCATTAATCGTCTTAAGAATAATAGAAGTCTTATCATTATTGATTGAAAACAAATGACACCATTTACTGACCACGTTCAAAACCCGAGCTTATACGAACTGACTTATCAAATCAATTTAATGGACGAAAACTGTTCTCCGCTATCCGCTGTAGTACGGAGAACAAAATGAGCCTCGCTCTGGGAAAAGGAGGTTTAATGCATGTGCGTAAAGTGTCGTCCCAGATTAGCCTGTGCAGTTCGCCCAGGCTATTCAGGAACGACATTTTCCGCCTTAAAAGGATTTTTGCTAAGAAGAGACTTTCTTTAAACGAAAAATATCATAAAAGCAGAAAGTGTCGTTCCTGGTAAATTTAGGGCGACACTTTAGGCACATGAATTAAACCACCTTTTCACAGAGCGGGGCCAAAATGCAGTCTACAGCCTTTAACGGCTGTTGAATTAGTTCGTTATTTGTACTGCGTTGCAGCCGGGGTAATTACCCTAGTTCAATTAACATACTTTAACAGATACGTATAGACGGATAATTTGGATTATATAATATCACTCACTGACTATATATGTATTAAATCAGACGGTCAAATTTAGATGTTGCGTAATAGGGATTATAATATAACTGAAGGATTGATCTGTCTCCAAAGTGAACCCGGAGCCCAATACTAATAGCGTCCACTCTAGTTCACGTATCGTTTATTGCCTTCATTCAGTGAAATGTTGAAATACTTTAACCACAGACGAAGTGGATATAAAGTGCCGTGCAAACATTGTCATATGTAAACACTTCAGCCGTTAAGGAAAAAGATATGAGCATGTAATGTAAGGAATATTGCTAGTATCACGAGTGTTTGTGTCTTGGATATCCTAGAAGCACGTGAGTGTATGAATACATGTTCTTTAATTTACACTGTTTCGTTAAAATAGGATTAAAGAGTGTAAGGGACAGTTGTTCAAGTAAACATGCACGGTGGAATTACTTACTGAGTATATGATTTATCAGTATCTGTGGTGTTTTAAACAATTAGTATTTATTTGTGGCAGGGTTTCGATCGAACATTATTGGTTATACAATGATAAATGAAGTGTTATTATTACTATTTGGTATAATTCTGTGTTATACAAAACATACAGTTTAAATTATTGGGTGTTAAAATGTTCACTTACATCAACTATTTTCTGGATTTATGTAGCTATAATCTTTAAACTCTTTATTAAACAT
Organism: Dreissena rostriformis; assembly: GCA_007657795.1. Lineage (NCBI taxonomy): Eukaryota > Metazoa > Mollusca > Bivalvia > Myida > Dreissenidae > Dreissena > Dreissena rostriformis. The sequence goes on along the minus strand of VMBQ01007086.1, from coordinate 29,483 downwards.
TCACACTTACCCGGTCGCGACTCTGGTTTCATATGATTGTCTGATACAATACTTTTAAGCTTATTGATAATACATATGAGTCTCGCTCTGTGAAAAGGGGGTTTAATTCATGTGCGTTGAGTGTTGTCACAGATAAGTCTGTGCAATCTGCACAGTCTTATCAGGGACGACACTTTCCGCTTTCATGGTATTTTTTGTTTCAATGAAGTCTCCTCTTAGCGAAAATCCAGTTTAGAAAGAAAGTGTCGTCGTCCGCACAGGCTAATCGGGGACGCCATTTTACGAACATGCATTAACCTCCCTTTAGACAGAGCGAGACTCATATATGTTGATGCATTCAGACTAGTGATACTAATTAGTTTGGCTTGTTATATTCCATCATGCTAAGCGAGCTTGCTGGTATGTGAATGTTGTATACGTTCCCGCCGCTGTAATTATGTACTTTTTATTTTTACAAAAGGTATTACAGTACATTAAAATCTAACATTTAAATGTCGAAAATTATTGATGCGAAAAATATCTTTCATATTGTGTTGCTTTTTTGAAGAGCAGAGCAAGATTGACACAACATGGGTGATTTGATACAGCCTTGGTGACGTGGATATTGGTATTCTTTGAGGTAAGGGGTCAAGAGTGCAATCCCTGCTTGAATTTTCGTTCAGATACTAAATACTTGTTCCGTCCCTAAAAGTTGTGCTCGAACGTATCCCTTTATGTTTCTACTAATTGGAACTAAAATAAATATGTATAAACTTACTCTTCACTTACAAGTTAAAACATACTTGTAATCATCATGTAACGCTTATTTATAATCGTTTGTTGTTTTGTTTTTTCAAAGAAAATATTTACGAAATGAGCAAAACCTTGTATATTAAAACATATTGTTAACCGGTTATACCTGATTTTCGCTTTATTTTCTTTCCACTGGAAAAGAATAGGACCCATCATCTATTGTTAAACAACGAACAGATTTGGTACCGAAGAAAATAACTATTTCTGTGCAATTGTCGCGTGATTGTATTAAGAAGTTTTGACTGATACGGGTGTATTATTTCGCGACCAGGACGTAAAATTACAGGAGTTCATTGGCTTAATGATTTGTAAACAATAGATTAAGTGCCATTGTTATAGCATTCGTGAATTCGTACAGGCTGTTGCGCACGGTTTCACGAACGTAAATATAAGTCCCACTCCGTTCGAGTGTGTCTGAGGTTTTGTAAAATATTCGATGAATTAAAAAAACAAACATTTAAAGTGACGCGCGTTTAGAGCAAACAATGCAAACATAGAAGAGAGAATATTGAAGATCTGATTAAAAACAGAACCGTATTCAATTTGAAGGAGTTAAACTATGTCCTTATAACGAAATCACTCTTTTTGTGGGCTCAATATTCAACAAAAGCGACTTATTGGTTAAATCTCCTGGAAGTTGTACCAATATCGATTAAATATCCCAACAGGTACACGATTTTCGATCCCGGCTGAATATGCTTATCGATTAAAAATCCTGATAGGATATTGATTTTCAGTTATATATCCCAAAAGGGCCATAAACATTACGTTAAGTGAACTGGAAGGATTATCAAACGCGGTACAAGATCCGTGAAAGGAATACGCAGTCCGCGAATAAGGACCTCGGTGAGAACTATTGGATTTTGTAAACAAATCCAGGTATAACACCTGCGGAGAATAAAACGTGACAATTACTGTTACAGGTAATAATAGATATATATAAGTGGGATTTCAAGAAACATTTTATAGAAAGAAACGAAAAGCACTCATATCATATATAAATATTTCTTCATGTTCAAAAATCAAGTATTGTTTTCGCTAAAATTGTTTTATGCTCGTATGTTGATAGTCTGTCAACAGACTGATATTTGTTTTTCTTTTCTAATTTCGCAATGTCTTCTCGAGATGTATTGCAATACAATATCAAAGCTCCTTTTGCATTTTAAGCAGATAAGAAAACGTAACTCTGTATAGTATAAGTACAGTACAAGAAGTAGGAGAGAGTTATCTCTATAAAAATGATAATGCAGGGCTGTAAACAGTCTAGTATGTTGAGTCCTTAGCGTTATTGAAAAACATGACAACAAATGATTCATAGAGGCGAATATACACCCAGCGACGTACACCAATACCTGTGACGCATTCGAATAGCAGCTGTAAATACTGATACAAATACCTAAATTACTTCAGAAACTGTCAATTCTGAGTGTTCGTTACCAAGGCAACCATGGCGATGGAAGGTAACTCCGAGGTCAATCTGGTCATCAAATACCTGCTGTTCTTCATCAACTTTTTCATTTTTGTAAGTATTCGGTGACATTTTGAGTTTAATGTATAATCAATAGTTTGCACACTATGGTTTTCCATTGACGTTTTCCATATAAAATTAATATTTCTGTAAGTGTAATGTACATCATCATCAACAACAGCAGCACAATCATCAACATTACATGTATCAATAGTATAAGCCACACCAACATGAACAACATCAGCATCATCATGTAGTTTGTACCATCAACAAGTAACATCAACATCATGAACAACATCAACATGATACTCATCATCAACGTCAGCATCATCATCAACGTCATTAGCATCATCAACAACCTCATCAATATCATCATGAAAATCATCATCAGCAACATAATCAACATCATCAGCAGCAGAAAGATTAGCATCAGCAGCAGCAAAAGCATCATGATCGATTGTTTTTAAAATCAGTAAATAAACATTGGTATCCAGTCGGAAAGTCATACACATAACATTTTTGTTAAATAGATTGTGACATTTAACATTAGAATCCGGTATTTATACAACTGGTGAAGATATTTTTTTCTTATGTCGTTATATAGGTTTATTATTGCGAATCGTTTCCTATTTCGTAGTAAATCATTATTAACTCAAAGATTTTAAAAAAAAAGTTGTTAGTATTGACCGATATATTTCAAATGTTTCAGTAGCAAACTAACAATAAAGTCACGGAACTGCTTCGATCCATTGATTATATAAGTAGGCCGTGGATTGGCATTGTCAATAGCCATGATGTTCAGGATATACTCTTGGGACCATACAGGGTTATAAATATTGATGATGATGCTTTGATGTTTCGATCCCCTCCACCGCGTGTTTTTAACGCATTTATATGGTATTGTTAGTGTTGGCAGTAAGTGTTCTAAACCAGTTAGTCAAATATTGTTCAACTTAATATGAATGTTCAGGTTATTTCAAAGTTTAGTTGTTGATTTTTAATTTTAAATCGTCATTGCGTATGTCCACGCGATGTTTTTTAATTGCCATTGACAGCATGCGACTATTTCCATCATCATGATTAGCATTATCACCATTTTCGCGTTCTTGAGTTATCTTTACTAGGTTTATACATGAAACTAGTCGTATTTTCATCATACTCCCCCTTTCAAGTGATGATACTAAACACACCGAACAAAATTAGATGTGTATATTGTTGAGTGTGTGTCACGTGAAAATGCATTCCACCACATCACACGTAACAACATTAAACGTTATCGTTATAATCATCATCAACATCATAAGTATAACCATCTTTAACAACAACGCAATCATGATACACAGATCCATCTATGACATTGTGTATAGTAAACTAATACAAATGGGCCTTGCTCTGTGAAAAGGGGGTTTAATGCATGTGCGAAAAGTGTCGCCCCATATGAGCCTGTGCAGTCCGCACAGGCTAATCAGGGACGATACTTTCCGCCTAAACTGAATTTTCGTCAAGAAGAGTCTTCCTTTAAACGAAAAATGCAATAAAAGCGGAAAGTGTCATCCCTGATTAGCCTGTGCGGACTGCACAGGCTAATCTGGGACGACACTTAACGCACATGCATTAAGCTCCTTTTTCACAGACCGCGGCCCAAATATATTAAATAAAAGCTTTTTAATAACAACTCTTTAGGTTGTGTCGGCAGCCGTTTCCGGTCTTATGATCTGGATCCTGGTGCTGAAGGAAAAGAAGGTAAACAGCGTGTACGACTTCGTGCTCGACGGCGCATGCGTGTTCCTCGTTGTGGGCCTCATCGCGGGCAAGGTGTCGCTCTTCGGATGGATTGGAGCCTTCCGGGAAAACGTCTGCGCGCTGAAATATGTACGTTAAGTCTTCAATGAATTGAGCCTTTTTAATGGGAAAACTGCGCGTAATGCATGTGCGTAAAGTGTCGCCCAAGATTAGCCTGTGCGCACCAACTAATAAGAGACGCTTTTATTGAATTTTCAATTAAAAGAAAGTCTTTTCTAAACGAAAATCCAGTTAAGGCGTAAAGTGACGTCCCTGATTAGCATGTGCGGACTGCACAGACTAATATGGAACGATACTTTAGGCACTTGAATTAAACCCAGTTTTCACAGAACAAGGCTTAATTTACAAATCGTCCTGAAAGCTAGTGTGGTTCTAATGTATTTAAATGTTCCTTCGTGTGATTCTTGCTAACTTTGACAGCTTTACGCTTACTGAGAACATCCTAAATGTTAATATACTCATACTTTATGCCTTTTGTGGTTCAATAACTACTTATCAGAGCCCAGGGTCGTTGTGTAATTGCCAATTAGCAAGGTATATAAACTGAAAGTGGATATGGAATTCACCTAGCGATAAGGGGGTCTCAAGTTCGAACCCACGCAGGGATCCTTTTCAGAATCTTTTCTTTAGACATACAGTATTGGTTCTGCCCAAGAAACGGAGTCGAGAGTGTCTCAATAAGCCAAAGGCTTTCAATGCAATCGATCTAAAATTAATCGGTTATAAAGTGAACTAATTAAACATAATTTTTCTACTAATATCTCACCCCAACCTTGCAGTACTACTGGTCTATGACGATCTTGTTCTTCATCCAAATCTTGGCCATTATTTTTGTGTTCGTGATCGTGTTCGTACCAGAGGCGCGTACTCAGCTTGGCGTCTACCCGGAAGAGAGCCTGCAGGGAGCAATCCGGAAGTACCGAGACGATCCGGATATGCAGGACCTCATTGATAACTTCCAGAAAACTGTGAGGGCTTATTTTGTAGTTTTTAGCTCTACTGGCCGAAGGCAGGAAGAGCTTATGTCATGGCGTGGTTTTCGTCGTCCGTCCGTCCGTCCGAGCGTGCGTTAGACTTTTTCTTGTTAATGCGATAATCTCCACCGTTTTCATCCGATTCTTTTCAAACTTTATAATTCATATGGCTGGTCGAAGGCCGGAAGAGCTTATGTCATGGCGTGGCTTCCGTCGTCCGTCCGTGCGTGCGTGCGTCCATGCGTGCGTCCGTGCGTGCGCTAGACTTTTTCTTGTTTACGCGATAAACTCCACAGTTTTCATCCGATTCTTTTCAAACTTGTTCAGTGTCTTTTTATTAATGAGGACTCTAACCCTATTGAAAATGGGTTACATCAGAGTAAAAAGTCCAGAATTATCTTCCCTTAAATTTGTATTGGTCCGAGGCATTTAAGTAGGTTGTTTAATTGGTTGCAAACTGATATTTTGAATTGATGAAAATGACATAAACTCTAATTGTTAAAACTGTTTTCCAATGTTGTTAAACATTCCAGCCAGTAGAGCGATTCAGGCCCTCATGGGCCTCTTGTTTGTATTTTGTTTTTGGTGTTTGATAATTTAAAATCATGATGATCATAGAATTATTTTTCCAACGAATTGTGATTTTCCCAACGTTATGCAATAGCGGATAACTTCAGTGCCGCTAGCGCGTTGATGTTTAAATGCCGGGTACTAAATATAAATGTGTGAGGGTCATGTTTATTTCCACTAAAATCAAATGCGTATGGGTATGATATTGTAACATTCTGATTATAACTAAAGTATTATTGATACATTCGGGATGATAATGATGATGATCAAGTGGGAGAAGAAAAAAATAATGAAGCTTATTCTTCTTCAGCTGCTTCTGCTGCTCCTTATGAAGATAGTGGTAGTGGTGATGATAATAGCTTGAACTTGTTTCTACTTAAACAAACTTTTCGAGCAGATTAATGTTGTTAACCAACATGAGCCACATCATCATTCATTTTCAGTTCAAATGCTGCGGCACGTCCAACGACGATATGGGCTACAACGACTGGACCAAGAACGTCTATTTTAACTGCAGCGTCGAGAAAGCCCTGCAGGCGAAGTTCGAGTTTTGTTCCGTGCCTTTCTCATGCTGTATACAACACGCCGTAAGATAATAATTTAGCGTCTCTCTGTGAAAAGGGGTGAAATGCGTGCGTAAAGAGTCGTTCCAGATTAGCTTGTAATAGCAGGCTAATCAGGGGCGACACTTTCCGCCTAAACTGGATTTTTGCTAAGAAGAAACTTTCTTTAAACGAAATATATCATAAAAGCGGAAAGTGTCGTCCCAGATTAGCCTGTGCGGACTGCACAGGCTAATCTGGGACGAAACTTTTCGCACATGCATCAAACTCCCTTTTCATATAGCGAGGCTCATATAAAGTCATGAGTTAATTTTTGCAAAAAGTTTCATTTTCAAAACACATTTATCGACCATCACTTTAAATTATGTTTACTTATTTTCATTGCGTATTTTGGAACTCGTTAAGCCGTGGATGCATCTTTTTGAATATATTTTGTTTGAACTTTAAGATATAAAGCTAGTAATCCTTTCAACGAGGAGTCTTATCTTAATCGAAAACGCGAGCAACTGATAAAATTGTTATCTACAATTGAGTTTCCTTTTCAGGGAGAGATTCAAAATCTGATGTGCGGGAAAGATATGCAGAGTGACGATATAGTAAGTATCGACTGAAATGAATATTTCGTTGTAGCAACAACAAAACAACACCAACACCATACCTCATTAAATGTACCACTTCATTACACGACATGAGATTTTTCACGTCTTCTTAAGCCTATATTTCATAATCGTGTTTTCACATGTTTCATGTATTTTTCGTTACCTATTTTTGCACGAGTCACTTTTATATTTTCTATACGTGAAAATACTTCAGGGCCTACATTTCAGTGTTCTGATTTCACGTGTCTTCTACATGAAAACATTTCACGGCCCTGATTTATTGTGTCTTCTACGTGTTTGCACTTCAGGGTCCTGATTGCTTGTGTCTTCTACTTGTGTACATTTCAGGGCCTTGATTTCACACGTCGCCTACATGAATATATTTAAGAACCTTGATTAAACGTTTCTCCTACAAGTGAACACTTCATGTCCTTCATTTCACGTGTATCATACATATGTACATTTCAGGATCCTGAGTTCACGTGTCTCCTATATTTGTACATTTCAGGGCCTTGATTTCACGTGTATCATACTGTACGTGTGTTCATTTCAGGGCCTTAATTTCACGTGTTTCATACTGTACGTGTGTACATTTCAGGGCCTTGATTTCACGTGTATCTTACTGCTCGTGTGTACATTTCACGGCATAGATTTCACGTGTTTCATACTGTACCTGTGTATATTTCAGGGCCTTGAGTTCACGTGTATCATACTGTACGTGACTACATTTCAGGGCCTTGATTGCAAGTGTATCATACTGTATGTGTGTACATTTCAGGGCCTAGATTTCACGTGTATCATACTGTACGTTTGTACATTTCAGGGCCTTGATTTCACGTGTATCATATTGTTCGTGTGTTCATTTCAGGGCCTTGATTTCATGTGTATCATACTGTGCGTGTGTACATTTCAGGGCCTTGATTTCACGTGTATCATACTGTACGTGTGTACATTTCAGGGCCTTGATTTCACGTGTTTCATACTGTACGTGTGTACATTTCTGGGCCTAGATTTCACGTGTTTCATACTGTACGTGTGTACATTTCAGGGCATTGATTTCACGTGTATCATACTGTACGTGTGTACATTTCAAGGCCTATATTTCACGTGTTTCATAATGTACGTGTGAACATTTCAGGGCCTTGATTTCACGTCTATCATACTGTACGTGTGTTCATTTCAGGGCATTGATTTCACGTGTATAATACTGTACGTGTGTACATTTCAGGGCCTAGATTTTACGTGTATCATACTGTACGTGTGTACATTTCAGGGCCTAGATTTCACGTGTATCATACTGTACGTGTGTTCATTTAAGGGCCTAGATTTCACGTGTTTCATATTGTATTTGTGTTCATTTCAGAGCCTTGATTTCACGTGTATCATACTGTACGTGTGTTCATTTCAGGGCCTAGGTTTCAAGTGTTTCATACTGTATTTGTGTTCATTTCAGAGGCTTGATTTCACGTGTATCATACTGTACGTGTGTACATTTAAAGACCTATATTTCACGTGCTTTATACTGTACGTGTGTACATTTCAGGGCCTTGATTTCACGTGTTTCATACTGTATGTGTGTACATTTCTGGGCCTAGATTTCACGTGTATCATACTGTACGTGTGTACATTTCATGGCCTTGATTTCACGTGTATCATACTGCTCGTGTGTACATTTCAGGGCCTTGATTTCATGCGTATCATACTGTATGTGTGTACATTTCAGGGCCTTTATTTCACGTGTATCATACTGTACGTGTGTACATTTAAAGGTCTAGATTTCACGTGTATCATTCTGTATGTGTGAACATTTCAGGGCCTTGATTTCACGTGTATCATACTGTATGTTTGTACATTTCTGGGCTTAGATTTCACGTCTATCATACTGTACTTGTGTACATTTCAGGGCCTTGATTTCACGTGTATCATACTGTACGTGTGTACATTTTAGAGCCTTGATTTCACGTGTATCATACTGTACGTGTGTACATTTCAAGGCCTAGATTTCACGAGTTTTATACTGTACGTGTGTACATTTCAGGGCCTTGATTTCACGTGTTTCACACTGTACGTGTGTACATTTCAGGGCCATGATTTCACGTGTATCATACTGTACGCGTGTACATTTCAAGGCCTAGATTTCACGTGTACCATACATGTGTACATTTCAGGCTTCTGATTTTATGGTTGTCATAAATGTATCATTTTCATGTCAATTACTAAACATTTTTCATTCATATATACAAACGTGGGCCCTGATTCCACGTGTCTCATACAAGTTAACATTGCAATGCCATGATTTCACGTGACTTCTACATTAATGCATTTAACGGCCCTGATTTCTGTTTCAAGAATACACTTAATNGGGGGGGGGGGGGGGGTGGGGTGGGCGCAATTGCAACTAGAGGGTGTATAGTTGAGGAAAGAGAAACGCATCTGGCGCCTGCTGTAAACATATATTAGTATGCCTACTTTCATCCATGGCATATGCATATGCAAAGTAAAAATTCTTTAGACATATATACAAAAGTCCTAGACCACATAACATATCGAAAATATATCAACATTAAGGCCTTTCAAAGCTGCCATCCGATAGGCTCCCAAATGGTTCTTATAGAAAATTTGGCAAAACAAAAAGTATTTTTTTGTTGCCTCGATTCGACCATCAGGGACCATTTAGTGTCTGATGTTTACCCTTCATTGTGAAACTTTCAAAATGAAGATGCGAAAGTTTACAATTGGCAATTCAATCAGGCACCGAAGGCTGGAGATGTGGAAGCATAATGATTAAATAGGGAGTAGTACCAGATCGTAGCTGGGGCACCCCGAAACATCTCTTTTTTTTTGAAAATTCCCTTTCGTGAATCCTTTGGGAGCATAGTGGATGGCAGATCGAAAATCAAATCCAAAGAATGATTTGAATATGTTATTTGAACCTTTTAAAACGAGACACGTTTCCATATCCGCACATGTTTACAAATGTATCCGAACATCAGAAAACATTCTAACACTTCTGGTTTTAATGCCTATGACGTCGGCAGGTATAGAATGTAACTATTTTGTGAAGTTTAAAATAAAACTCACATGGGAGAACTATGGACCTCTTCAGTTCCAATGCTTTAATGTTATTATTTGTTATTACGGACATAACAATAGGTTGTAAAAGAAATCATTAATATATATGCTAGGAAAAACCCTATTGAAATGTTGGACGAAAAAGAAAAGCAAAGGACGCCATTTTATTAAGCAAATCACTTCACTTTAACAAAGTCTTCCTCATTCATGCCTCAATATTCAAACAAGATAAGAAACTCAAAACTGTGATTTAAAAAAAATCAAAGTTTTCACACACACCCAAAATATATATACATATATATATTCCTGGATCCGATCCTAAAGTAATACCATTACACCCTTTTTAAGAACTGGTAATAATTTTTATTGTAACTTTGTTATTATATCTGTGTCATTTACTTTTCTTTTCAGATGCTGCTGAGTTGGTTATCCCGTAAGTTAACAACACAGATTATGCGACAAATATCCAAATGGAACAGACTGCCAAGACCATGATAGTTCAACTACATCGGAAGCTTTCAACAATCAGCTTCGAAGTTCTTAAACAAATCATATCAGCTGTTATAAATGACCGTCCAATAAGATTCCGAAGTCAGCTTCGGAAAAATTTGACAAATCATATCAGCTTTTGAAAAAGAACAGTCCAATGAGTCTATGAAATTAGCTTAGAAGAAACCTGACCTAGCAGGTCACCTTTTAGAATAAAAGAACCATCGCATCAAATTCCAAAAGAAAAAAGTGACGCTCATGTTTTGGACAACTGATAAATTTTTTTTTCAACATTGTGATATACCTTTTTGTAGTTACTATGTTTATAAGACAATTGACCGTAAAACAGTTCTTTAAACATTACGATATGCTGGGGGTTTATTGTAACCTTCATGTATATGTAAACGATATGTATTGGCCTCAATATATTTGTATACATGTACTCACAATTCCAATCGACAATCAGTTTTTATTCATATACTGAACAAACCATTAACCTTAAAACATCAATTTAGTTACAATCAAACAAGATCGCAATAATATAATATTTAATAGCATAGTACATGACTTGGAGATAGCAAAAGGTAGAAAACTTGCTAGTGAAATACACAAATAAATACAAATTTGCTTTAAATCGTGGTTAAACCTGCTGATTTGCCAATCAAATTCTTCATCATTTTAGATGTAAATGCTCAAATGCAAATACACAGACCAACGGCGTGTACATACATTGCGACAATCAGAAATATACAATCTATGTGTTGATCGACTTAATCCAATATGAAATCACAAAGTGCATTTATTGAATTTATTGCGTATGTGTAACGATGGCATAGGGGTGAAATGATTGTATTTCTCAATTAAATAACTCGTATTCCTTGTTAATGCCACCTCTACGTCATCGTATTTTGTTGTGTTTAATACTGTTGTTTTGTCGTTGATGATACTGTTCCAATCCTGTTTTACGATTCCTTGATTTCATGTTTATTTGTTTAGTTTATATTTGTATTGCAGTTTACCTGATACATCGTTTATAAATTGTGTTCCCGTCCATTACTATTTGGGGCGTTGGTTCAGTTAATCTAAACATCAAAATATACTAGTAATGATACGTTATTTAAGCAAGTTTGGTGTGATGTTGCCCGAAATATCTTGCCAATAACGAGTGAAAAAGTTCACATTCACTTTGGTATATCCCTTTAAGTTTTGCTTAAATCATTAATTATACGTTTTAACGTTGCAATATTGATTTCCTGTCATTGCAACAGTGTTTGTATTTATTATTTAATTTTGCAAAGTTTTCACAGTAAAAGTATTATTTAAGTAACACTAACTATTGAGGTTGTAAATATCATTATTGTTATCCTATGTACGCAACAATGTCTTATTATATTTAATTAAAATGAATAAAAAATGAAAATAATAAGCTCGTGTTTTTGTTATTTCATGGGCATGCAAATCGTTTTAGAGAGTGCATATTCGTCCGTAAAACAGCCATTGCGACAAACTGAAACAATCACATAAAATAAATTACTCACTACCTTAATTACAAATGTTAAATTAGTTCGTAGAAAAACTTGTTTTCAAACGCTTATTTTTGCTGCGCTAAAGTGCGTGTACAAAATAGTTTTGGACATATACGCGGACTTGTATATGCACGTGCGAAGATATTATGTTATCTTATTGTATTACTTCATTGTCTACCATTTCACTTTTAGTATNTATTTGGTTGTGTTTAATACTGTTGTTTTGTCGTTGATGATACTGTTCCAATCCTGTTTTACGATTCCTTGATTTCATGTTTATTTGTTTAGTTTATATTTGTATTGCAGTTTACCTGATACATCGTTTATAAATTGTGTTCCCGTCCATTACTATTTGGGGCGTTGGTTCAGTTAATCTAAACATCAAAATATACTAGTAATGATACGTTATTTAAGCAAGTTTGGTGTGATGTTGCCCGAAATATCTTGCCAATAACGAGTGAAAATTTTCACATTCACTTTGGTATATCCCTTTAAGTTTTGCTTTAATCATTAATTATACGTTTTAACGTTGCAAAATTGCATTGATTTACTGTCAGTGTACAGTGTTTGTATTTATTATTTAATTTTGCAAAGTTTTCTCAGTAAAAGTATTATTTAAGTAACACTAACTATTGAGGTTGTAAATATCATTATTGTTATCCTATGTACGAAACAATGTCGTATTATATTTAATTAAAATGAATAAAAAATGAAAATAATAAGGTTGTGTTTTTGTTATTTCATGGGCATGCAAATCGTTTTAAAGGGTGCATATTCGTCCTTAAAACAGCCATTGCGACAAACTGAAACAATCACACAAAATAAATTACTCACAACCTTAATTAAAAATGTTAGATTAATTCGTAGAAAAACTTGTATTGAGACGCTTATTTTTGCTGCGCTTAAGTGCGTGTACACAATAGTTTTGGACATATACGCGGACTTGTATATGCACGTGCGAAGATTATATGTTATCTTATTGTATTACTTCATTGTCTAGCATTTCACTTTTGGTATATTTGTTAAGACATTTCTTCACTATGGAATTTATTTATCTTTTTTCAACATTATCGAAAGTATGTGAATGTTTTGGTGATTAAAAAATTAAATAAATGATTTTAATAATGAATTGACTTATTTTATTAAACTGTTTGTTAGCATAGCGGGGATATGCAATTGTGCTTTTGTATTCGTGCATAGTTGCTCATTAAAATTTGCAAATGTGAATCTTGATCTTATCAATTCGACTTAATCATATTTGTCTGAATGAAAAAAAAAGAATTCCTTTGACATGAGAATTTAACGACCTTGATTGTAATTACCCAATAATATAATTAATGCACTGTTTTACTCCATTTAACATGATTATCGATTTTGTTCATTTTCTTTAACGCTATTATTTAACGACGCCCTATGATGCGCTGCACCATATAGTTTGTCTTATAATTGAGACGCGCTCTGAGAAAAGGGGTTTAATGCATATGCGCAAAGTGTCGTCCCAGATTAGCCTGTGCAGTCCGCACAGTCTAATAAGGGAAGACACATTCCTAATAAACTGGGTTTTTGCTTAGAAGGGACTTTCTTTAAACGAAAAAAAATCATAAAAGCGGAAAGTATCGTCCCTGATTATGACTGCACACGCAAATCTGGGACGACACTTAACGCACATTAATTAAACCTCCTTTTCACAGAGCGAGGCGCAATTAATTTCATTTTACATAACATAACGAGTATACATATTTAATTTTGACTTCTCGACATTCCGGCCAATATACATCAGTCTGAATAGTTCCGTCTATTTGGACATGTCTGATCTTCCAACATAAGAAAACCACCGGCAACGTTCTTTTGGACTAGATATTGAGTGCTGCACACACTTCAGTGACACTAAAGCAAATACTTTAATATCATATCATTATTTCACATGTGTGATACCATTTACAATTACAGTTTGTGTTCTTCGAATGTTTAAGGATTTGTAGATACAGAACGCTTCAACTACGGTACCGGTTGACATTATACATTGCAGAGTGCTTATATGCATGTAAATTTGAAAAAAATGGAACATTGACCTGCATTACTGGCTTTAGAAGTGTGAGCAATGAAGACGTGAAATTAAGAGAGCGTGCCTCCTATGGTCGCTGAACGAGAGTTATTAAACGCACAATTTAACGCGGTCTTGGAGTATAAAGCTAGAACTTACATTTTTAGGATAATAAAACACTAGCAAACATGATGTTTTTTTTCAATTAGTATATGTGTTATAAAACATGTAAAAAAGATTTTTATACGGTTCTGTCTATCACATTGTACAATCAGAACATAGTTATAATCATATGTTAATGACAAAATACAAGCATTGTTCTGGCTAAAACAATATATATATAGATCAGGAACATTGCATTTAGCAATACAGTATTTTTTACTTCACAGTAGAAAAGTAAGATAATAGAAAAGAAAATGAAAGCGCGAAGACATTGTGTAAAGATATGTTTTTCTCATGACTAACCAATAACTGATCCTGAAGATAATACAACATTTTATATATTCAAGTATTCCTTAAATACAGTATAACAATGCATTCCAGACTTGTATATGAATGTGAGGGGCATGATACAGCTAAAATTATGATCAAAGTCACAGGCCACGTTTAGTGACTTTTTTTATTTTAAGATCCCAAACACATACCTATAGTTTTATTTCAATACCAGTACGAGATAAAGATATATGGAGCTTTTCACACAAACGTTAACCAGAATTTTCGAAGCACAAAAGGGATATAGTTCTGCTAAAGTCATGTCAGAGTAATAAGCCTAAGTCAATGACATCGAAGGTTGATCCCGGATATATGTGTTAAATTATAATTAAATATATGTAGTTGTTACAGAGATATGATCTGGTTGCACGCAAACCTTAACATAATTTAATTTGGCACGCACACTTTAACCTGACAGTTGAAAACAGGGCATAATCTTGCGAAAAGGTTTGTTTCAGCCATAAGGTTGGATCAGTAACTGATAATAAAGAACCAGAACATATGTATAATTTTATCTAAAATGCTTACAGTATATACACAGATAAATAGTCTTCGCACGAACACAATGACCCCGAACACATGTGTGAAGTTTCAATTGAATACCTGCAGTAGAAATATTGATATTGCGATATTGCACGCAAACCTTAACCATGGCATTACTCAGATACCGACGCCGACAGATGGGTGGCAAGTATAGCTATAACTATTCGCTGATTAGTCGAGCGAAAAACAACATCTATAAAAATCAATTAATCACAAAACATATTGTGTTCAGTTATACACTCCCGAGTAGTTTTGCTCAGCATTAGGGTCATCTCGTTCTTCCACATAATAACTCGTCAATATCAGCCAAGCTTACACACTTCTGTCAACTAATCTCTTTACTGTCTATGTTCTATCGAACATATTGTTTTGGTCAATATTAAACCCTTTTTAAATTTGCATTTTATCTGATTCCTTTTATAATATTGTAACAGCTTTATCAGTCAACATTATACACTTCATTTTTATATAATCAGTATGCATTTACTGTTCCCTTCCATTCGTCGTTGTTGTCAATGTCAGCCAACGTGATGCCCTTAGCTTTCAATTGTGCAGTTACTCTGTCAAAAAAGGCCGGTCTGAAATGAATATGCCAATACAGCTTCCAGTGCAATAAAGCGTATTGCATACATAATAAGAATTAGGAAAATCAAACGGGTTACAAGAATAAATCCCATTTATCGGTATCTTAAATAATCTTGTATTTTCGTTGTCCAAAGTTGTTAAGTTCAATACAACTAGTTTGTAAATATTTATTAAAATAACATATTTTTCATATCAGCTGCATGTTTTGATTAATGATTCAATCATTAATGCTTTGCCATCAAAAATCATTTTGTATTACCATAATATCAAATCAATAATGTATGTATACAACCAAGATAAAAATGTTCTTGAAGTCATTTTAGTCTACCCGCACGTAAATGAGTTTTTGATCATAAACAGGTATAATTTACTCTCCGAATAGCATGACATAAAACATGCTCATAAGCAAAATGATTAGTAAGATCTATATCGTATTTTGTACGAAATGCATGTATGGGTTTGTCACCTCCTTCCTATTGTAACTTTAATGTACCTGAATCGACACGCGTGCTGATAAAAATCATTTTCACATAAACCTCTTCATTCTAAAGTTTTTTTTGTTTTTTTTTATTATAGTTTTCTTGTAATATTTATATGTGGACCAAATATTTATATCGGTACATGTATAAAACAGTTAATACATACCCTGGCCCACCGTAACGTTCGCTTGAATGCTCTATGCCGTTATATACAATTACGCCACCACTGTTAATTTTAAACACCAATTTCCTTTGAAAGGCCACTTTCAGCATTCTGCAAATGTTTTGTCCTTCGACCGAGTTAGGGAGATACGCTTTGACAGTAATTCCTTTATACATTTTGCCACCCTAGAAGAAACAATTACAAGAAATGTATGCGCGCAAAAGTTTCAAAACTTAACGGAAAATGTCTTGCTTTCGGTGCTTTGTCGAATATTTTTTTCACACGTGGTCGTGAAAAAATATATGTTTTCACTAGTGACGTTTTATTATATTGTTTGTCTATAACCACATATGAAGTAACATCCAATCATTAACCACGATAAAAAATATATAATATATTTTATTAGCAGCAACCTTTAAACACACATATGATCACTCAACGAAAAAAAATGACACAAAAGGTCCCGAAATTATATGCAAACAAAATCGGCATTTTCTCATGCTTGATTAACCGCACAATAAATAATATATTGTAAACAACACAAAATAAATAAATCCAAAATATGACCACACATTTTTAAAAAGTGGTATGCTGTGACTCATGCCATATACACGTGAAATTAGGCAAGTTTGTGTTTATCGTTGTTGTTACAAATGCATCGACACTAGAATACAGTGTTAACTTAAAACAATGAAAATAAAGAAAATGAGCACAATTATCGTTTGACATGTATAAAATGTATGTGTCAAACGCTTGGCATGAACGGAATTGTCACTGTCGTTGCTTGATACAAACGGAGTTAAACATGATGCAAGATTTAATCCAGAGGCAGTACCAGTGTAGCTATCGTATACACGTTAACTTTACGACTAAAATGAACCAAACTTCTTACTGTTTAGCGAATAAAATTCATTTTTAGAGAAAAACTAATTAACGTTGGAAATATTCCTGAGCTTGGTCTTAAGAAAGCACGATGTTTCGCCTTAAACATGTCCACCTTATGGAGCATAAAAAACAAGATGTGTAAGTGAAACACTATGTCCCCTTTCGAGCGATTTTGACCCATATATTTGACCTTTGACCTTGAAGGATTACCTTGACTTTGACTTTTTACCACTCAAAATGTGCAACTCCATGAGATACACATGCATGCCAAATATCAAGTTGCTATCTTCAATATTGCAAACGTTATGGCCAATTTTAAAGTTTGTGCAAACAAACCAACAAACAAACAAACCAACAAACAGACAGGGCAAAAACAATATGTCCCCCAGTATAGACTTGGGGACATAAAAACAATAATATACATACACTACAATGAAGTGTTGGAAACCAAACTTATACATACAGATTGTTGTCCATCCAAAAACTCGTATGTAATTCTGATTGCGTCTCCAAACATCAACCGCGCTTGTTCAACAGTCATCTTTCCAGGAGGCTGATTACCTTAAAGAATACATTACACAAAATGAGATATGTTTGTACCAATGTATGTCATGCGTGTACTTTTTAAACTGATGTCAACAAAATCACAATATTTGAATATATAATTTTGTTACAAAGCTAAGTTATTATGTAAGCCCGTTTCCGTAAGTTTCCCGCAACGTTGGTTGATTGCACTTGATTGATCGATAATTTATGTACAAAAAATGTTACCAGACGCAAATTTCTTCTGGTTTGTCAGTTCTCTCGCACAGCCTTTGTCGGCATTTGCAGGAGTCCCCTGAAAATAAATAACGCTTAGACAGAAACTACATGAAAGGATTTCGAAATCGCTCAAAAGTGAACATGAATGTTTAATTTGTATGAATTGTAATACTTCGAGAAATATTTCATTTACACATATTGTTTGTCAGATTAAACACTCCTTGCTTAGCATTGACCGTTCCAAGTTTAATCACATGAGTTGTTTGGATACCGTGATGTCCGTCGTTGATCAGTCAGTCCGTGCGAGCTTAAGTTCGTCTTTCCGTAATGTTTTTCTGTTTATTGTAAGGTCATTTATGTAGTGTTTGAATCGTTTATTTATGAACGTACGGGACCCACACGTTTTCTTTAATGAAAACTTCAAAGTATTATCAAAGCTTTTAAATGCGTCTTGTCTGAAACCGCAAAGCATGCGGAGCTTTCATATTTGATATGGGACATCATTTAGATGCCCTCTACAAGGTTTGTTCAAATAAACCCCTGAGGTGAAAATAAGCCTCCCTCCCAAGGGGTCACCAGTTTTTGCAGATTTGTGAAGCGAACAATCTTGTTGTCTGACATTGCAATGACCCAATTGTGCATATTTGTTGTATAGCATGACCTAAAGGTCATATACAAAGTTTATTAAAAATTATGCCCCACATGTCAAAGTTGGCCTTGCTTTAGGGTTCACCAGATTTACACATATAAAAGAAGCACTAAAAAAACAATTCATGTCCAAAACGGCAAAGCTTTATTTCTTCATATTTGGTGTGTGGCATTATCTCATGGTACTCTGCAAAGTAATATTCAAAGTATGCCCCTGGAACAATGAATTGGCCCCATCCAGAAAGACACCAATTTTACAAAACTTTTCATCTAAACTTNGGCTATACTCTCTAAAAAAACATCGTATTTTACTCGAAAGCATGTTTTACTCTTTAGACGGTTGTTCTGGTTTAATCGTTTGGTGATATTGATAGGATAAGCATAGGTGTTCACTACTTTATCCCTGAAATATGATAAATTTAGAGATTTAAGAAAAAAATGGCACTAAGAAAGGTTACAATCCACTAGAAAACGGCCGAAAAAAAGAAAGTGCCAAAACAGTCGATTTTTATTTGTGTCAAACTTTTTTTTGTACTGAACATGACATATCTGTTTTATTGCTTTAATCGATTCAGCTTAGAATGCCCTTTACGAAAAGGTATGGTTATGGAAGTCCCTATGTGCAAACTGTTGCATTTATTTTCGCTCAAAGTTGTCGCTTTTACATTGAATTATATAGGAAAAACATTAAGTATATTGTGACCTAAAGGCCCTACATGTGTACATGCATAATTCTACTTTCGATTTCAAAATTGACAAATGAACAGTTAACCATTTCGTTGCTGCTATAATTTACGTTACTGTTATTTCACAATTGTAAGTTAATATATATATACATACCTTATCGTGTTTCAAGAATATGTAAAGAAGACAAGGTGACACGATTATGTTTGACTATGCAACACTAAATCCGTACTTACAAAAATCTGGCTAGAAGAGATGGGCGATTGTCGATTTCGTGTAGTTGAAGGTTACATTATACTAAATATTTTTGGTGTGCAATGCTGTGCTCTCTAAAATCATGAACATAATAATTAATTTGAAGACGCAATTCTCCGTAGGGGCACTTGCCATGACTTAATTTTATAATGTTTCTTTGTGCATGTGGTAGGAAAAACATTGTTGTTTTCTAGAAATTCACTCTTTTTCTTGAAGGTTTGAGAATACATGAGACTTTGACAGATGGCGGGAACCCCTCATCAACTGGAGATAAGCCGTTAAATAGATGGCTGTGTACCAGTGACCGATGATTCTTGTCGAGTTCTTTCTTACATATCGCATGACCTATCTTTTTTATTGTTTAAATCAATTCGGCTTGGAATGTTATTTGAGAAAAGGTATGGTTATTAGTGTCTTTATGCGCAAACGTTTGACTTTATTCTTTGTTAAAGTTACTTACATTGAATTTGTTCAGCACATCTATGTGGCCTGAAGAACGCAGGTATACTGAGATACTAAACACACGTCAAACAGACACGTACAAGCCAACTTCAATAAGATACATACACATTCAAACGAGTTACATTATGACAATATTCCCCAATAAGTTATAGTTCTTTGAGCCATTTTCTCTCTGTAAATCATGATATGAAACGTATAGCCCGAGCTTCGGGTTTCAAGAATGACAAGCACAACATATACAATTTTCTTAAAATAAAAACAATATTCATCCAAATTGTACCACAAGCTTCCTTGCTTAATGATTTGTAATTAAGAAATGTATTGGTTTAGAAAATTAAATTAAATATAATCAAATACTGTAAAACTCTCACCTCGAGCTCTATATATCCATTCTCACAGGCTCACGTGACTTTGTGGGGTTCAAAATTAAACGTTAAGGAAAGTAAACACACCGGTAAGTGGTGCTTTTTTACTGTATTTGCCGCTTGCTATTTTGTCCTCAAGCACAAGACCTCGGTTCAAGTCGACGGGACCCGGGTCAGTTAAGCCGGGACTCCGGGTCTTTATTATGCCTATATGACCTCGCAATACAGGAAGCTGACCACTTGAAATCTTCGTATAAATCTTAATTATTATTGAATACTAGTTACCCAGCTATTGATGGGTAGGAATATCGCTTTCAGCGCACTATGAGTATCCCAGCCTTAAAATCCCCGACCGCCATGGGGATTGAACCCGGGACCTCCTGGTTGCAAGGCAGACATTCTACCGCATTGCCATAAAAGCTAGCTCATATAGAAAGGCAGTATAAGTTCTTCTTATACCGAACCTTGCTACATATGTCGCTAAAAGAGGACCCTCAGTCTCACTGCACTTTAAGTTCCTAGTGTTTTATCAATTAGATTAATTAAGAGTGTCATCTCCTTCAGAACAATGTGTTTTCTAAGGTCGATACATTGACGCAACACATATTTTGCGATAGACACTGACACCATAAAATCATTTCCACATAATTAAATAAAAAGGAAAAAGGTCGCACGCCTGACGGTGGGTTATACGACGACAAACTATGATGGAAAAATAGTATTTCTTGAATTTTGTTACAACTGTCAGGAAAGTTGGTTTTCGTCTTTACCTTTTCTTTTCATTTTCCGAGTATGCGCACCAGTATTACCATAACAACGCGCGAAATAACTGTGTTTTTAATTTAAACTAAGTGCTCCTGTTTACCATCGGGTCTTCGGTTAAAAACTATTCCGCGAGCATACGGTGCTATTAGTATCATAGTTAATGAAACATACAGTATGACAGGGTCAGCCCTATGATTATCATCGATTTATATATTTTCACCATACATATGCGTAAACTTTGATGTTTATAAGCACGTTATGAATAAAACTACAGGTATATTGAGATTCGGTACAATGAATTTATTGTGAATCTAGAACTATCTTTAGCATTGATGTACATGATTACTGAATAAATCGCCTTCAAAATTAGAATATTAAGTGGCGTTTACATATGCGTAAAATAGATCATGATTAAAGTATGTGTTGTGAAACGGTTACAGTGCACTGAACACCTCGTGCATATCAGATGCTTTAAAGCAGCTTCGATGAAGCACACGTTTTAGATCGCATATAATCCTGTATGCCAATTTTGCTCCCCTCCGAGTGCAAGCTCCGATGGAAAGATAAAAAAAAGAGGACCCCCCTCAAATATGTCATAGGACAAAAACAAAGGAAAGATATAGTGGAATTTTAGAGATAAAAATTATTCGTGTAAATTTTATAGTATCGATCAGTACTGTCGTACAACGAGATTAAGCATGTCAGTAATACAAGGCTGCTTAATTGACTGACAACTGATTGATGTTGGTGCAGGAAATATAGCGTACTGAACCAACATGACACCCTGCCCTTTACATATAAGTGAATAACTATGTGCACTTACAAAAACATCGTTAAGGCCTATGATTTTAATGCAAACTGCAGTTTGTTTTTATCTACAACCGATCAAAAGACAGAGTGGCCCGTGGGCATGCAAATTAAATAACAATTAGTCACGCGTAAGTTATACGTTGTATGCGCACATGACAGGCGATGGTAGGCGCGTGCCTATCCGTAAATGTAATGGGGTTTCATTCATGGATGAGAAAGATGACATATGCAAATTTGCACTCGTAGTTAACGAGCTTTCAAAACATAAATATGTATACATGATAACTTCTCGTGTAGTCGTAATTTACATAATAACGTGTGTATTAGTGTGTTTTTATTACAAAATAACCAAATTAATTTGATATAATTTATCTTTGTGGAGTTATACTATTCTGGATTCAACACTAGATTTCCTTTAGAAATATTTTTACCTGCGGATTTGTACAGAATGTTGTCAAGTTAATCAGGATTTGTGTTGGTGAGTGATGGGGATGTAATATTTGTGTTTCTTATTGTATAATATAGTATCTGTGCTTTGATGAATATCGAATAAACCGAAAGGCTAACACAAGTGTAAGTAAATGTTTTGTTGGCATGGTCTAGGGCTTATATTATGTTAAACAATTACTCTTTACGTTAAGCATTGTCTTATTGTTCGAACTGCATTGTAGATATATACTATATGTTGCTGTACAACATGTTGAATATGAGCCTCGCTCTGTAAAAAATGGGTTTAATGCATGTGCGTAAAGGGTCAGATAAGCCGGTGCATATCAGGGACGACCCTTTCCGCCTTAACTGGATTTTTGCTAAGAAGAGACTTTTTTTCAACAAAAAATATCATAAAAGCGGAAAGGGTCGTCCCTGATAAGCCTGTGCGTTTTGCACAGGCTAATAAGGGACGAAACTTTACGCAGATGTATTTAACCCCCTTTTCACAGAGCGCTGCCCAGGAGCTTATTTTATGTTAAATAATGACTCGTTATTTACGTTAAGAATTTTCTTATTGTTCGAACTACCTGGCAGATATATACTATAAAATGCTATATAATATGATGTATATAATGCTGCTATTCAGCTTCAACAATCGACAGTAACTGTTCAGCCGCTGGTGCTATCAGAGAGGGCAAGTGTGCATAGAAGTTCGCATAAAAAAAAAAAAAAAAAAAAAAAATATATATGTCGTACAAACACGTTACTTTTGTTATTAAACTTTCTTAAATACTAAACATGTTTCGGCCATAGCCTTCATCAGAAGTATGAATATCGTTTTTCATAACAAAATATGGAGCTCTACTGAGATTAGCATAGAACAAAACTATAGTAAACATTTGACATGTAATGTTTTTTTCGAAATAGGCAACTGAGAACCTGATTTTTTTAAACGAAAACGCTATGTTTACATTGTCCTATCAGGCGTATCGATAAATATAACTATTGGATTGCGTATGTTAAATCAGCGGAAGATCCACATGGAGTGACTGGCTGATTTCTACCTGACCATTCACAAGCTGTTCAGTGTAACACATGTATTTACCTGAGTCGCGATCGATCGGTGAGGAGATTTTCGGTTAAAGGCCGTGCACTGTGTTTCAACATTAAGTGTCAATGGCATGGGAACAATATCCGAGAATTCATTCCGAAGTATGTTCTGTGTTTTGTTGTTTTTTGCGAAATCGGATATTTTTAGATTGTCAGAGCGCTTTCCAATGAAGTAAATACACACACTTCAATATATTAAGTGTTATATGATAAAGTACAGATCGAAACTGTTCATAGTCACGCCAAATAAATATACGCGTTTTAAAACTACAAGCACGAAAATACTTAACGATGTCATTAAGTTAACTTTTTTTTTATAAATTGCTTCAATAAAAAAATAAGTCTTAATCTAAGATTAAAAACATGTATACAGTATGCTTAGAGAAAAAAAAAATGTTTATCGATGAAGTGTGTTTCTTTCAAAGGTACAGTAACTCGTCCGAAATAAATGCGAATTATATATAAATGCAAGGAAATATAACTCTCGACGTGATGGTTTATGTACATGGTTTTACATAAAAAAAGCGCGGGAAACCATTAATCGTCTTAAGAATAATAGAAGTCTTATCATTATTGATTGAAAACAAATGACACCATTTACTGACCACGTTCAAAACCCGAGCTTATACGAACTGACTTATCAAATCAATTTAATGGACGAAAACTGTTCTCCGCTATCCGCTGTAGTACGGAGAACAAAATGAGCCTCGCTCTGGGAAAAGGAGGTTTAATGCATGTGCGTAAAGTGTCGTCCCAGATTAGCCTGTGCAGTTCGCCCAGGCTATTCAGGAACGACATTTTCCGCCTTAAAAGGATTTTTGCTAAGAAGAGACTTTCTTTAAACGAAAAATATCATAAAAGCAGAAAGTGTCGTTCCTGGTAAATTTAGGGCGACACTTTAGGCACATGAATTAAACCACCTTTTCACAGAGCGGGGCCAAAATGCAGTCTACAGCCTTTAACGGCTGTTGAATTAGTTCGTTATTTGTACTGCGTTGCAGCCGGGGTAATTACCCTAGTTCAATTAACATACTTTAACAGATACGTATAGACGGATAATTTGGATTATATAATATCACTCACTGACTATATATGTATTAAATCAGACGGTCAAATTTAGATGTTGCGTAATAGGGATTATAATATAACTGAAGGATTGATCTGTCTCCAAAGTGAACCCGGAGCCCAATACTAATAGCGTCCACTCTAGTTCACGTATCGTTTATTGCCTTCATTCAGTGAAATGTTGAAATACTTTAACCACAGACGAAGTGGATATAAAGTGCCGTGCAAACATTGTCATATGTAAACACTTCAGCCGTTAAGGAAAAAGATATGAGCATGTAATGTAAGGAATATTGCTAGTATCACGAGTGTTTGTGTCTTGGATATCCTAGAAGCACGTGAGTGTATGAATACATGTTCTTTAATTTACACTGTTTCGTTAAAATAGGATTAAAGAGTGTAAGGGACAGTTGTTCAAGTAAACATGCACGGTGGAATTACTTACTGAGTATATGATTTATCAGTATCTGTGGTGTTTTAAACAATTAGTATTTATTTGTGGCAGGGTTTCGATCGAACATTATTGGTTATACAATGATAAATGAAGTGTTATTATTACTATTTGGTATAATTCTGTGTTATACAAAACATACAGTTTAAATTATTGGGTGTTAAAATGTTCACTTACATCAACTATTTTCTGGATTTATGTAGCTATAATCTTTAAACTCTTTATTAAACATTCACACTTACCCGGTCGCGACTCTGGTTTCATATGATTGTCTGATACAATACTTTTAAGCTTATTGATAATACATATGAGTCTCGCTCTGTGAAAAGGGGGTTTAATTCATGTGCGTTGAGTGTTGTCACAGATAAGTCTGTGCAATCTGCACAGTCTTATCAGGGACGACACTTTCCGCTTTCATGGTATTTTTTGTTTCAATGAAGTCTCCTCTTAGCGAAAATCCAGTTTAGAAAGAAAGTGTCGTCGTCCGCACAGGCTAATCGGGGACGCCATTTTACGAACATGCATTAACCTCCCTTTAGACAGAGCGAGACTCATATATGTTGATGCATTCAGACTAGTGATACTAATTAGTTTGGCTTGTTATATTCCATCATGCTAAGCGAGCTTGCTGGTATGTGAATGTTGTATACGTTCCCGCCGCTGTAATTATGTACTTTTTATTTTTACAAAAGGTATTACAGTACATTAAAATCTAACATTTAAATGTCGAAAATTATTGATGCGAAAAATATCTTTCATATTGTGTTGCTTTTTTGAAGAGCAGAGCAAGATTGACACAACATGGGTGATTTGATACAGCCTTGGTGACGTGGATATTGGTATTCTTTGAGGTAAGGGGTCAAGAGTGCAATCCCTGCTTGAATTTTCGTTCAGATACTAAATACTTGTTCCGTCCCTAAAAGTTGTGCTCGAACGTATCCCTTTATGTTTCTACTAATTGGAACTAAAATAAATATGTATAAACTTACTCTTCACTTACAAGTTAAAACATACTTGTAATCATCATGTAACGCTTATTTATAATCGTTTGTTGTTTTGTTTTTTCAAAGAAAATATTTACGAAATGAGCAAAACCTTGTATATTAAAACATATTGTTAACCGGTTATACCTGATTTTCGCTTTATTTTCTTTCCACTGGAAAAGAATAGGACCCATCATCTATTGTTAAACAACGAACAGATTTGGTACCGAAGAAAATAACTATTTCTGTGCAATTGTCGCGTGATTGTATTAAGAAGTTTTGACTGATACGGGTGTATTATTTCGCGACCAGGACGTAAAATTACAGGAGTTCATTGGCTTAATGATTTGTAAACAATAGATTAAGTGCCATTGTTATAGCATTCGTGAATTCGTACAGGCTGTTGCGCACGGTTTCACGAACGTAAATATAAGTCCCACTCCGTTCGAGTGTGTCTGAGGTTTTGTAAAATATTCGATGAATTAAAAAAACAAACATTTAAAGTGACGCGCGTTTAGAGCAAACAATGCAAACATAGAAGAGAGAATATTGAAGATCTGATTAAAAACAGAACCGTATTCAATTTGAAGGAGTTAAACTATGTCCTTATAACGAAATCACTCTTTTTGTGGGCTCAATATTCAACAAAAGCGACTTATTGGTTAAATCTCCTGGAAGTTGTACCAATATCGATTAAATATCCTAACAGGTACACGATTTTCGATCCCGGCTGAATATGCTTATCGATTAAAAATCCTGATAGGATATTGATTTTCAGNATACAATTTTCATAAAATAAAAACAATATTCATCCAAATTGTACCACAAGCTTCATTGCTTAATGATTTGTAATTAAGAAATGTATTGGTTTAGAAA
Organism: Dreissena rostriformis; assembly: GCA_007657795.1. NCBI lineage: Eukaryota > Metazoa > Mollusca > Bivalvia > Myida > Dreissenidae > Dreissena > Dreissena rostriformis. Next base: position 2,768 of record VMBQ01007086.1, on the reverse strand, counting down.
AGTAAATTAAATATAATCAAATACTGTAAAACTCTCACCTCGAGCTCTATACATGTTTATCTATTCTCACAGGCTCACGTGACTTTGTGGGGTTCACAATTAAACGTAAAGGAAAGTAAACAAACCGGTAATTGGTGCTTTTTTACTGTATTTGCCGCTTGCTATTGTCCTCAAGCACAAGACCTCGGTTCAAGTCAACGGGACCCGGGTCAGTTAAGCCGGGACTCCGGGTCTTTAATATGCCTATATGACCTCGCAATACAGGAAGCTGATCACTTGAAATCTTGGTATAAATCTTAATTATTATTGAATACTAGTTACCCAGCTATTGATGGGTAGGAATATCGCTTTCAGCGCCCTTTGTGTATCCCAGCCTTAAAATCCCCGACCGCCATGGGGATTGAACCCGGGACCTCCTGGTTGCAAGGCAGACATTCTACCGCATTGCCATAAAAGCTAGCTCATATAGAAAGAAAGTATAAGTTCTTCTTATACCGAAAATTTGCTACACATGTCGCTAAAAGTCTCATTCTCAGTCTCACTGCACTTTAAGTTCCTAGTGTTTTATCAATGTGTAATCTCCTTCAGAACAATGTGTTTTCTTAGGTCGATACATTGACGCAACACATATTTTGCGATAGACACTGACACCATAAAAACATTTCCACATAATTAAATAAAAAGAAAAAAGGTCGCACGCCTGGCGGTGGGTTATACGACGACAAACTATGATGAAAAAATAGTATTTCTTGAATTTTCTTACAACTGTCAGGAAAGTTGGTTTTCGTCTTTACCTTTTCTTTTCATTTTCCGGGTATGCGCACCAGTATTACCATAACAACGCGCGAAATAACTGTGTTTTTAATTTTAACTAAGAGCTCCTGTTTACCCTCGGGTCTTCGGTTAAAAACTATTCCGCGAGCATACGGTGCTATTATTATCATAGTTAATGAAACATACAGTATGACAGGGTCAGCCCTATGATTATCATCGATTTATATATTTTCGCCATTCATATGCGTAAACTTTGATGTTTATAAGCACGTTATGAATAAAACTACAGGTATATTGAGATTCGGTACAATGCATTTATTGTGAATCTAGAACTATCTTAAGCATTGATGTACATGATTACTGAATAAATCGCCTCCAAAATTAGAATATTAAGTGGCGTTTACATATGCGTAAAATAGATCATGATTAAAGTATGTGTTGTGAAACGGTTAAAGTGCACTGAACACCTCTAGCATATCAGATGCTTTAAAATAGCTTCGATGAAGCACACGTTTTAGATCGCATATAATCCTGTATGTCAATTTTGCTCCCCTCCGAGTGCAAGCTCCGATGGAAAGATAAAAAAAAAACGAGAAACCCCCTTAAATATGTCATAGGACAAAAACAAAGGAAAGAGATAGTGGAATTTTAGAGATTAAAATTATTCGTGTAAATTTTATAGTATCGATCAGTCCTGTCGTACAACGAGATTAAGCATGTCAGTAATACAATGCTGCTTAATTGACTGACAACTGATTGATGTTGGTGCAGGAAATATAGCGTACTGAACCAACATAACACCCTGCCCTTTACATAAAAGTGAATAACTATGTGCACTTACAAAACCATCGTTAAGGCCTATGATTTCAATGCAAACTGCAGTTTGTTTTTATCTACAACCGATCAAAAGACAGAGTGGCCCGTGGGCATGCAAATTAAATAACAATTAGTCACGCGTAAGTTATACGTTGTATGCGCACATGACAGGCGATGGTAGGCGCGTGCCTATCCGTAAATTTAATGTGGTTTCATTCATGGATGAGAAAGATGACACATGCAAATTTGCACTCGTAGTTAACGAGCTTTCAAAACATAAATATGTATACATGATAACTTCTCGTGTAGACGTAATTTACAGAAAAACGTGTGTATTAGTGTGTTTTTATTACAAGATAACCAAATTAATTTGATATCATTTATCTTTGTGGAGTTATACTATTCTGGATTCAACACTAGATTTCCTCTAGAAATATTTTTACCTGCGGTTTTGTACAGAATGTTGTCAAGTTAATCAGGATTTGTGTTGGTGAGTGAAGGGGATGTATTATTTGTGTTTCTTATTGTATAATATAGTATGTGTGCTTTGATGAATATCGAATAAACCGACAGGCTAACACAAGTGTAAGTAAATGTTTTGTTCGCATGGGGTAGGGCTTAAATTATGTAAAACAATTACTCTTTACGTTAAGCATTGTCTTATTGTTCGAACTGCATTGTAGATATATACTATATGTTGCTGTACAACATGTTGTATATAAGCCTCGCTCTGTGAAAAAGGGGTTTAATGCATGTGCGTAAAGGGTCAGATTAGCCGGTGCATATCAGGGACGACCGTTTCCGCCTTAACTGGATTTTTGCTAAGAAGAGACTTTTTTCAACACAAAATATCATAAAAGCGGAAAGGGTCGTCCCTGATTAGCCTGTGCGTTCTGCACAGGCTAATCTGGGACGAAACTTTACGCAGATGTATTAAACCCCCCTTTTCACAGAGCGCTGCCCAGGGCTTATTTTATGTTAAATAATAACTCGTTTTTTACGTTAAGAATTTTCTTATTGTTCGAACTACCTGGCAGATATATACTATAGAATGCTATACAATATGATGTATATAATGCTGCTATTCAGCTTCAACAATCGAAGTAACTGTTCAGCCGCTGGTGCTATCAAAGAGGGCAAGTGTGCATAGAAGTTCGCATAAAAAAAAAAAAAAAAAA